>CACRXK020001281.1:0-18002 GCA_902702795.2 Paramuricea clavata | reverse complement strand
ATGTGAACCAAGTGAACCACAAGAACCAAGTGAACCATGTGAACCACAAGAGCCAAGTGAACCAGAAGAACCAACTGAACCATAAGAACCAAGAGAACCAATTAACCTATCTATTGAGTTGTGTGACATCACTCGTTTATCTACTGAGTTGTGTGACGTCACTCGTGAGGTTCTTACACCGAGGTAAAGCTATGTGAACCAAGTGAACCACAAGAACCAAGTGAACCATGTGAACCACAAGAGCCAAGTGAACCAGAAGAACCAACTGAACCATAAGAACCAAGAGAACCAATTAACCTATCTATTGAGTTGTGTGACATCACTCGTTTATCTACTGAGTTGTGTGACGTCACTCGTGAGGTTCTTACACCGAGGTAAAGCTATGTGAACCAAGTGAACCACAAGAACCAAGTGAACCATGTGAACCACAAGAGCCAAGTGAACCAGAAGAACCAACTGAACCATAAGAACCAAGAGAACCAATTAACCTATCTATTGAGTTGTGTGACATCACTCGTTTATCTACTGAGTTGTGTGACGTCACTCGTGAGGTTCTTACACCGAGGTAAAGCTATGTGAACCAAGTGAACCACAAGAACCAAGTGAACCATGTGAACCACAAGAGCCAAGTGAACCAGAAGAACCAACTGAACCATAAGAACCAAGAGAACCAATTAACCTATCTATTGAGTTGTGTGACATCACTCGTTTATCTACTGAGTTGTGTGACGTCACTCGTGAGGTTCTTACACCGAGGTAAAGCCAAAAAACGACTCATCTTATGAGTTCATTGGCGAAGTAATTTTAAAAATAAACGTTGTCTAAACCGAGAAATTCAAAGTTAAAGTTTATGTAAATCAACATGAATCTGTATCACATATAAAGACTCCTTCACGCCCATGATTTCTTTTGTGTTTCTTCAAGAATTATTAATGAGTTTTTTAAATATATATATATATGTGTGTATATATATATATATATATATATATATATATATATATATATATATATATATATATATATATATATATATATATATATATATATAGTTTTCCGTTTTACCTCAAAAAACCACAACAGTCTGTTTCATCCGTATAGGAATCATCAGACCACCTGATGATTCCTATACGGATGAAACAGACTGTTGTGGTTTTTTGAGGTAAAACGGAAAACTATATTACGCTCTATCTATATGGTATTGAGCACTGTTTGTGTTTCGTAAACCAAAATCTTAAGCTATATATATATATATATATATATATATATATATTGGAATGTGAAATTCAACTAATTTAAAAACATTAAAAATTAGAAACTATTAAGTTCATTTACTCGAGTTTCACGCCTATATTGGCGATCATCAGACTGCCTGTCCGTATTAAAACGTTCTTATTTATACCTATTTTAAACTATTTAAAATTAGCATAAATCTTTACATAATTACAATTAAAACCTATTGTTTACGTTACGTTACTAGCATAAAAGTATAAAACTTGTTTTCGTGCCGAAATTTTGATATCAATTCTGATCGTCTGTTTAGAAGAGTTCCCTTGTGAGCGTTTAGAATTGCCATTTTTTCTGCCAGGCACAGTTTACAAACTCTTGTTCCACTTGCGTACGGTTTAGCCTGCTTCAAAATTGACCATTTAATTTCATAATCACTTTTCGTTTTCTTCAGGTCCCAAATGAATTTCGATAGCGCGGTTTTGTTTGTATAGTCTTTGTTCTTAAATAATAGGGTATGCATGTTGTAAAACCTCGTTTTGAATTCCGATTCCGCCATGCCGACGTAAACCTTAGGGTCGTCGTCTTTTTCTAGTTCAAAGACTTTCGCTTGGTATATTGTAGCTGTTGTTAAACATTGCTTATCTAATGGGCAGTCATTTTTGTTTCTACAATTGCATCCGGCGCTGCTTGCTTTCTCGTTGTTCAAAACTTTTTTGTTATGTCCTTTAATTATGCTAGCCATGTTTATGCATGAAACTATAGCTTATTTTTATTGTATTTCGGTTAAAGATTTCTCTTAAAGTGTTGCCAGGTGGGAAGTGCTTGTCAACAAGTTCCAAAACTGCTCTGTCGAATTTGTTAGCACATTTGCTGAGTATGCATGGTGGGTTAAACCAGGGCGTTTATAAGATAGGGCGGCGAAACGCCAGTAATTCGCGTGAAACTTGTGTGATGCAAATTAGGACTGGGGCTAGCGGGGAAGGTGCGAAATTTAAATCAAAACAAAATATTGATGCGAAACTCGAAGACACTTTTTAAATCTCTTATTTTGCCGAAATTATGCAGTCTATCGTTGCCATATTTTGCCATCTGGTTATTTACGTTTTTTACAATTGACATGGCATGGTTCAAGACAATCGTAAAAACAAAACTACGAAAATTTTGCACATGAAAGCCGAACATCATAATGGATTCCCTTACGCGTTTTTTAGGATGCGTAAATAAATTACTTATTTTATATCTCAAAAATAAGCCAGAACTTAGCTTTTTTAAATGCATGTTAGCAAAGTACAAATCTTTATTCCTCTTAAATTTCATGGCGTAATTTTTTGAACCTTTCTTGCAATAGCTTGCTGAATACAGCATAAAAAATTGATCACAGTTGAAAAATTTCCCAGGTTCGTATAGTTTTAAAATTTACGAATATAAAAGAAATATACTCGTTTTTTGGCCACTCTTATTCTTAAATCGACAAAGGAATACTTGTTCTTCTTACCAGCATGTTCATCCTTGACTGGAAGCCAACATATAACGAGTAAATGAGAATTGTTTTCAAACAAGTGTTCGGGTTCATCGTCACTGCGAATTTCGCTTTTCCAACCGGCCTTCGATTTGTAAAATATCTTGTACTGTCACCAGAACTTAGCAAATCCAAGGACGACTAGTCCCTTATCAGATCTTTCTTTGGTAAAAATATTGTCACTTAATTTTTTGAACTTTTTTGCAATATGGGAACAAACACGACACAACGGAAAAATATTCGGCAGACATTTCGAATTATGCCGCGCCAACCGGAAGATTGAGGCATGAGGCAAGTCAAGACTAGACTTGCTCCAAGTCTCTCTTTGTGGACATCTATATATTGTACATCTACAATATAGATGTACAATATATAGATGTCCACAAAGAGAGACTTGGAGCAAGTCTAAGTCTTATCCCATACCTGTATTAAAAGCGGCTTTCTGATTGGTTTAGAGCAGGTGAGCTTGTCGTCGAGCTCACCTGCTTTTTGCCGAGCTCACCTGCTTTTCGCCCGAACTCACCCGCTAAACTGCTTACGTTGCAATAACAATAACAAATATGGCGGACAAGATTTAGCCGATAAACCTAAACTTTAAAGAACTTTTTTCGGTGACTAACATACTGAGACTGAAGAAAAACCAAAGAAAAAATGCAGTAAAGGTAATGTAGACGTAGATAAAGAAGTATTTTCTTGCCCAGTGATTTTTTTGGCCGGGAAAATGTTCACAAAACATCGACGAATATATCGCGAAGAGCTACAAATGTGTGTATGGCTCGGCGTATGGGATAAAAACCAAACGTACTTGCAGGTTCGGTGAGTCCGGGATTGGACGCACCTCGGGTGGCTGGAAGTTTCCCGAACTCACCTCGCTTCGCTCGGTAAGTTCGGGAAACTTCCAGCCACCCTCGGTGCGTCCAATCCTGGACTCACCTCCCTGCAAGTACGTTTGTTATAAAGACGGACAGACACAAAATTAAATACCGACGGAGACGATGAAAATTGCGAAATTTATTTATTTATTGCGAAATAAATTTAAAAAGGGTAAACAAACACTTTGTATTTTAAATTAACTACACAACACAGATAATATAACTAAAAAGACACCGAGAAAAACAAGCCATAACGACTTTGATAATTGGTTCAATATCAAATATCTAAAAGTGCACATTTAAATAGACATAAAATTTGGTCTAGCAAGTTTTGTATATATCTATACTATACACAACTAGTTGGTAGTTTATATTATAATTTTCTACTCTTACAACTATGTCAAATAATTTGAAAAGAACGGCTTCACCAGTGAGAGGATACAATGATACACCCAGGGCTGTAGCAAGGGCGGGGGGTATGGGTGGTTAACCCCCCCCCCCAACTTTTTTAGAATCAACATATTCGGAGAATCAGGCTGGCCATTCGGAAAATTACGGCAATAATATTAGTAGAACAAAATTTTAGTTGTTAAACAGAGAAAATATTATAAAATTGTATTGTCAGTATTGTTATTGTTATTGTAATTTAATTTCACATCCCTTAAAAGGCTTTTCAGCGAAATTTTACATAATTGATCTAAATTTTTATACACCATAATGATAGAGACACACACATAACAACACACAGTCACACAACACACACACACACACACACATACACACACTTGGTATTACTACACAAATATATATATGCTATTTACATCAAAATGTCTTAAGATTGGTCCTAAATTTAAATGTACATGTTTCTACAAGTCTCTGTTTTAAAATATGTTTTGAAGTCTTTCGTTGTTTCGCAGGCCCTAAGTTCTGGTTAGGGTTAGGGTTAGGGTTAGGGTGATTTATGAAATTATGGCATTTACATGATAACATTTAACAAATCGTGAATATTTTTCAGTTTATTACTTCTCAGAGCCGTACTATTTCGGCCATTTGGTACTACTGAATTGTAAGCAAACTGTAAATTTCGACATACTAAAACGCTGTTTTCTGACCATCATAATTCTGTCAAAACTTCCCACAAAGTCCAGGAAATGGCATTTCAGAGACTCTAAATTTAAAAATTTCCTTGGGCCTCCAGCCCTCGTTTTCAGCCCCCCAATCAAAGAGAGCTTCCTACGGCACTGCTTCTGTAATATGTCTGTGCGTCTATGTCTTGCGCGTATGTCTTGGCCTACACCCCCCCCCCCCCCCCAACTATACATGCTAGCTACGGCCCTGGATACACCCAAGAGAAGAGCAGAATTTAGCACACCACCTCGGCCACAAAGAAATGCTCTGGACCCAACTGTTAATAATTCAACTCCATCTTGTTCTACACCTGCTAACTTAAGTGACACATGCACACAAAACAATCGATTTACAACACCATTTCCCCCTTCTGTGTCAGATAACTCTAAAGATAATCTCATTCCAACCATCCCTGTACAGTTTGTTAACAACTCTCCATTGCGTGAAGAGGAGCTACTATACAATTAATTTATAGTTTCCGTGTTTGGATGGCCTGATCCAAACACAGGTTTCGACCAATCAGAGCACGCGTTATATACATGTTATTTTATAATACTCTATTCTATGATGACCCTTGTGTTTCCAGTGGCACCCTTCACCAAAAATTATGCACCTGGTAAATATGATGCAATAATTGACATAATTTACCAAATTATTGGTGTGAAATACAGTAGTCACAGTATTCAAAACTATTTACACAAACAAAGTGAAGGGTTTTGGAAAAACAGAAGGTACATGCAGATGGGTTTTCTACCAGAATAATGTGAGATGTTTCCTAGAACAATCCAATCACCTACTCACTCCAGTCTTATACAAGGGGAACAACTTGATAAGACAACAATGAATTCATTGCTACATCAATTGAAGTCTCACTGCATGCAACAGGGCCTCTAGATATTAAACAAAGCAGAATGCTGCTTAAACAAAGAATATGACATATTAAACTATGTTAACCAAATGTTTAAAAAGGCCATTATGCTCAAATTAAATAGTAAGTGGTCCAAGCAGTTTAACAGTGATAAAAACACCCTTCATTTCACCACAACAGATGTCTCAAAACTATGGGCATCTCCTGCAAGTCGTTTCAATCATCAAATAGATTGGTCACACTTTGTCATTTCTCAGAGTGGGAAACTTTTTCTCCAACCTAATAGCCCGTACGCTGTCGCTTTTAAACTTCTTCACCGAACCATTGCACTGATTAAAAGCCTCGACAAATACAGACACAAAGCAATCCAAGGTGGCAAAATCTTTTTTCCCGCGCGTGTTTCGCAATATTGTTGTGGCTGTTTCAGCTTCGGATTTTATCGTGCTGGAAGAAATCCTCTCGAGAACTGCGATCACTTCATTGATAGTGAAAGCATCAGTCGACTGTCGAATAACAGGGGATGTTTTATCATCCTTTTCGGCATCGGTGTCGTCTAAACTAAGAATTAAATCAAAATCTTCCTCTTCCATTTCAGCTTGAGCTTCCACCATTTTTACTCGCATGTGTTCGAATATTTGGGGGGTCCCTTGCATCACAGACATATCTGGGCTCCTATGCTCGTTTCGCCGCCCTATCTTATAAACGCCCTGGTTAAACCAAATAACGTTCCGCGCTCTATTTTTGTGTGGATTTTGCAGTGTTGGTCTGGGCAAGTATTTTAATTTATCATCAAAACCGCTCTCTTTAAGGGCTTTGCTGTAAATCGGGGCCGCTTTATGGAACTTCTCGGCATTGCATGACAGATCGGAAATTCGTTGACTAATAATTGATGTAGGTGCTTGTCTAATGATTGGTGACGGGTGGTTTGATTGTACGTTGATGTAGAGTGGGGGTATTGTCTGGTTTTCTATAGGGATTATAAGAGCCATTGTTTAAATCAAAGATGACATCAAGGTAATTTACTATTTTCTGGTTTGTCTGTATGGTAATTTAGGCACTTTGAAATCGTTTTCCGATGCTGTTCGAAGTTTTGGCTCCCACGTTCTTGAAAGCTGCCAAGTCCATCGTCTCTGCATGTATAGTCCTATGTTTTCATTCTTAAATTCGGATCTCAATTTTTCGAGGATGAATATATATATATACATATATATATATATATATATATATATATATATATATATATATATATATATATATATATATATATATATATATATATATATATATATATATATATATATATATATATATATATATATAGATATATATATATATATATATATATATATATATATATTTATATATATATTAGGATTTAGTATGACGCTAAATGGCGGACAGACGTATGTTGAACAGTTCCACACTTGAACAAAATCTACACGAAAATACAACTGATAATGATAATGATAATGATAATCACACAGCCAAGCGAACAACCTCACAGTTAACGAAAAAGGGAAATTCAAATGGCCCGGCAGCTTCGAAAGCCTAAAAACGATGATGAACGAAATTACAGAGAAGGAGACAAAATGGTCGTCAAGCGGTTACTGTAAAATGCTGGACTTGGACGAGATCGTGGTTAGATGGTATTCAAATAATAATTCACTTACTATAAACGGAAACATGAGCGAAGATATGAAATCTCAACTCTCGAATTCTTGCCACCCTAACTAAAGCTGATTCTCAAACGACAAACAACATCGATACCGACACAAACGAAACCGGCCAAGACGATTCGGTCGTTTGCATCACTAATTGCAATGAGAGCTTAACAAATACAAACGGAAACGACAAGTACGAAGTTTTGCTTGACACTGTGCAAAAACTTGAGAAGAGATTGGGACAAAAGATCAACAACCTCGAGAGCGAAATACATGAGACAAAAATATAGAGTTATATAATGGGAAAATGATAAGAGGAGAGAACGAAGCCATGAATAAATCATCTGTCAACGATCAGTCATCGGCTGTTAATAAACTTCTCACGAAAGACAATGCCAGATTAAAAAAAGAAAACGATTCACTTAAAGAGCAAATCACCAGCTATAAGTGCGTTATGTCCGACCTGAATTTAAAAGTTAAGGGCTTGGAAAACGAAAAGAATAGTTTAGTTACGGTCATTAAAATTATTCAAAACGATCAAGAACAACAACAGGCATCATGGAATGTTGTCAACAACCGCACAAAGACCACGGAGGGACGAAATACGTCAGCCCATAATCCTGTTGGTACAAAAAATGTCAAAGCAAAAGAATCCGTGCAACAAAAGAATCAGTATACTGCTTTAAGTATATCGGACGTAGACGATAGTGAATCAGACAGCAATAATGTATCTGATAACCGTAGCGACGACATTACCGCGACACAAGTCCCAAAACAAGACCAACGACACGAAAGAAACCGACACTCTAAAAAAGATTCACAGAAAGTCAAAGAAGCAAATATACCTAAGAACACGAAGCACAACCGCCCTACTGTTGCCATTCTGGGTGACTCCATGTTAAAACACTTGAATCCAAGGAAAATTCAACACGGATTGGACCATAAAGTCACGATTAAAACTTTTCCTGGGGCCGGTGTAGACGAGATGATACATTACGTTAGACCAACACTTCAGAAAAAACCAAACCATGTTGTCTTACACGTAGGTACGAACGACCTTCAAACCAAATCACCAGTTACATTAATAACGGCGATAAGCAGACTCGGAGAAACAATTACTCAAGAAGGAAATGGAACTGAACTTACACTCTCGGAAGTTATAACTAGAAATGATAATGCGAATCTTGCCGACAAGGTAAATGTTTTTAATAAGAAACTAGATGAACTATGTACTGAGCATAACTGGGGTCTTATTAAACATGATAATATAACTAAAATTCATCTCAATAATTATGGACTACATCTAAACCAAAGAGGGACATCTACCCTAGCAGGAAACGTAAAACAATTTTTAAAAAACCAAGTGTTTGATTGAAATCAAGATCCCGTCAATAATACATATCGTAATACAAATGCAAATTATGCCGACTATCCGAAAACAAGAGGTTTTAAAATTGCCCACTTAAACGTAAGAAGTTTAATCAAGCATATCGATGAATTAAAAATATACCTTGACAAACAACAATTTGACATAATTAGCCTAAATGAAACAATGCTAGATCTGTCTGTTCCAAACCACGAGATAAAGCTAAATGGCTATGAAGTTGTTAGAAAAGACAGAAACCGGCATGGCGGAGGCGTAGCAATTTACATACGAAATTCAATAAACTACATAATAAGAGACGATTTATTTGACGAAAACCTTGAGACAATCACAATCGAAATCTCTAAACCAAAATCTAAACCCTTTTTAATAAATTGTTGGTATAGACCACCTGATACACCACTAGAATTGTTTAACAATTATGAAGATTTAATTACTAAAATGGACTCCGAAAATAAAGAAGTTATTTTGATTGGGGACTTCAATTGTGATTGGTCTCGCCTAATTAACAATAAAGCTAATGTCCAGACAAACAAACTTGCCGAACTTGCAGGAACTTTTCAATTTGAGCAATTGATTAATGAACAAACACGAATTACGTCCACAACGAAAACGTTAATAGACTTAGCATTCACAAATAAACCGGAATTAATAAATTGTTCAGGAATCATCCATCTGGGAATTAGTGACCATAGTTTAATTTATATTCAAAGAAAAATTTCTATTCCCCGTAATGACCCAAAAGTTATTAAAACAAGACAATTCAAGCATTACAGCGTGAACAACTTTAAATCAGATATTTTCATCTATTTACACAACGGAATATTTTGGGATACTATGCTTGATCCAAATATAATGTGGAAAAAATGGAAAACAACATTTTTATCAATCGCCGATTTTCACGCTCCCGAGACTACCAAAAAGGTTAGAAGTGAGTATGCTCCATGGATCACAAATAATATTAGGGAAGTTATGAAACAAAGAGATTTTTTGAAAAAAAAAGCAGTTAAAACAGGATCGAAACAGTTTCATGATGCCTATAAGCGAACACGTAACGATCTAAACAGATTAATTAAAAATACAAAATCGACTTATTTTAGGAACACTTTGAATGGATGCGAAAAAAATCCCAAAGAAATGTGGAAAACGATTAATAAACTTACAGGAAAAAAGTCAAAAACAACTTTAATATCCGAAATCCAACATGACAATCAAAATGTGACAAAACCAGAGGAGATCGCAAATAGCTTAAACGCGCATTTCAATGAGGTAGCATCAAACCTAGCAAAAGACATTCCACAAAGTTCCAAGACGGCAGAGTCTTACTTAACCTCATCCAACGCACGGTTTAATATTCAAAACGTCTCATTAACAAAAGTATTTAAATTGCTTTCGACGATAAAAACATCCAAGTCAGCAGGCCATGATAGAATATCCGGCAAACTTCTGAAAGATGCGGCTGAAGTTATAGCACCCACATTAACAGCCATATTTAATGCATCTATACATGCGGGTGTATTTCCTGATGACTTTAAAACTGCAATCATTTCACCCATTCATAAATCTGGAAGTAAAACAAATTGCGATAATTATCGCCCAATCTCTGTTCTATCATCAGTTTCTAAAATATTTGAGAAATTAATTACCGAACAGCTTGAAACGTATCTGGAATCTAACGGCATACTTACGGAACAGCAAGCAGGATTCAGAAAAAATAATTCCACACAAACCTCCCTACTTAACATTACAAACCAATGGTTAATTAATATGGACAAGGGTTGTTTGAACGGTGTTATTTTTCTGGATCTCAAAAAAGCGTTTGACTGCGTTGACCACCATATATTAACTAAGAAAATGCATATCTATGGAATAAGAGGACATACACTTGCATGGTTTCGATCTTATCTTACAAATAGGACTCAAATCTGCAAGGTCAACCAAGCAATGTCTGAGGCAAGGACTGTTAAATGTGGCATACCTCAAGGTTCAAACCTAGGCCCACTGCTGTTCTTGCTTTATATAAATGACCTACCAAATTGTCTGAGTCTGTCTTCAGCAAGCATGTTTGCTGATGACACAAACATTTCAACTCACGGTGATACTGGCAATGAAATACAAGAACGCTTAAACGCAGACTTAGAAAATGTGCATCAATGGCTACTTGCAAACAAACTTACACTCAACAAACAAAAAACTGAATATATGATTATCGGCTCACGACAACGTATATCAAATAAAATAGGGGATCCTAAAATTGAACTCGGTGAGTCAGAAATTAAACGTGTTCATAAATCAAAAACTTTAGGAGTCATTATTGACGAGCGTCTTTCATGGGTCGACCAAATTCAAAATACTGTAACGAAAGTTTCAAAAGGAATAGGGATGATGCGAAGAATGAAACAGTTTGTTCCCAAATCAACATTATTGAAAATCTACAATGCCATTGTGTTGTCACACTTTGATTATTGTAGCTTGGTATGGGCCAACTGTTGTGAATATCTAATTGATAAACTTCAAAAATTACAAAATAGAGCAGCGCGAATTATCACTGGTAGCACATACGATGTAAGTTCTGAGAACGTTTTAAAAGAGTTAAACTGGCAACCCCTTAGAAATCGATACAAAAACAATAAGACGAGCTTCTTGCATAAACTAAGAAATGACGCACTCCCATCGTCTTTAACAAACATGTTCAAAATTGCAAATAATGATAGGTATAACTTGCGAAGTAATGATAACAACTATACACTTGAAAAGCCGGAAACAAACTTTATGAAAAAGAGCTTTAGTTACTCTGCTGCATCACTTTGGAACAGCCTGCCCACTGCAGCTAAAGAAAAAGGCATTGGCTTAAACAAATTTAAATGTATTCTTGACGGTACATAATTTCAGTACTATACATATACTTGTTTGTAAATATTTTTATCTAAGCTTTAATATGTGTGTAATATTATATTAGGAAATTTTATTAGTGTGATGCATGTAAACGGCCCCTTGAAAAGCAGGTGTATATTTGAGCCCTGAAGGGTTACCGTTTTAAAATATTTTTAAATAATAAAAAATAAAAACCAAGGTGTGTTTAATTACACACCAAGGTGTGTTTAATTACACACCATGGTGTGTACATTTTACACACCTTCCTATACAATTTTAGAAAACACACCTTTGTGTGTTAGAAAACACACCATGATGTGTTAGAAAACACACCATGGTGTGTAACAAAACACACCTAGGTGTGCTAAGAAACACACCTGTATTTTACATACCTTTTCTTACACACCTTTGATGCATAAAGGGGGGTTCAATAACACACCTTTTGAATGAAAACACACCTTGGTGTGTTCGAGAACACACCTCATACTAATTTGCAAAAACACATCTTGGTGTGTTAGATAACACACCCTACACCGATTTTGGAAAACACGCGTGCACGGTGTGTACTGAAAAATGCTTTTTAGTAACATACAATAAATCCAATCATAAATCACGGTAATGTATGCTATAATATGTTTTTCGGATATATACAGTAGATGTAAATGGCGATATTAACTTTGCCGGCGATATCAAGTTTTACGTGTCTAATAACCGTTTGATATTTGTTGTGTAGTATTTTATTCCTTCGCATGTAGTAAGAGCATTACTGGGACTATTTATTTTCTAAGAGATTAAGAGGGCTTGTCAGTAAATATCAAACAAGTCTGGCCAACCTTCAAATATCATTTTAGCTCATATTTCCAGGAATGATAGGCCTAAAGGCCCGGTCACACTACACAACGATAACGATACGATAAATTGTAAACACGCGATAATTGTCAAAAAAATTGTGTTAGTGTCCACACAACAACGAAAATGATAAAATTATCGTTAGACGATAACGATAACGATTTTAAAATCGCTCACCTGAGCGATTTTTTTTTCAGTCGGACGATAACGATAAATTTTTGACCAATCAGCGCGCGTATACAAGTTATCGTATCGTTATCGTTGTGTAGTGTGACCTGGGCTTAAGTATCCCAAGAATTGCTGTGTAGTTAGTTGATCAAATATATTGCTTTTTAGAGAAGAAATTTGCATTTTTTTGAAGAAGGTTGGAAATGCTATTTTTAGCCCCTACGATTGACTGCACTTTAGCGGCTTCAACCCAAGAAAATACTGATTCTATGCACATAAAACTACCTCAATCTACTAGTACAATTCTCACTCGACAGATTGTGCGACTTTGGAGTCAATAGAACAATTCTGACCTTTGAAATTAATCTTATTCGCAAGACACGTAAAACGAGTCGATAAAAGTATGTTTTACAAAAATTCATATTGTGAATGTGCTTATAAAGCTTTGAATGCCTTGAAACGTTGCTAATCTCAAGTCTAAATAATGATCTATCGAATGATATAAAGATTACTTTGGGCAAATGACTGTGCGTTACGCTAATGCTTCCCAAAGTTGGTTCATATTGCTCACCTTTGACCCGTGCCGTCACTTTACACAAGACAAAATCCATTTGTTTATCGTATAAACAAAAGGGTCTCAATTGATATTTGTAACATTTAAATCAAATCAGTAGTATTAAGAACAAGGTACTTACATGTTTAGTTCTGAAAGTGCTCCAAAGTAGCATTTAAACTGTCTTTTTTATACAAAACATCTCATAAATACTCCTGGCTTGTCAAAATGTCAACAGTTTTGAAACAGTATATCCTATCCATATCAGGTTAGTGTGTTTTCTGACCATCGGAGTCCGTTACAAGCACTGATTTTAACTGAAATTATTCATATCATTCAGCATTTGCATGAAAAAACAAAAATGTAAATGAATCTAATATACTTTTACTGTAAATATTAAAATAAACAACAAACCAATCTTTGCAACGTAACTTCCTCTTCAACTTTCTTCAATTTCCTTTTGTGAAAATTTTCATTCGATTAATGTCATACACAACCTGCAAACAGGCATACTCTAGATGCATTGATGTTACAAACTATGGAAGTGTGCTGCTCGTTAAAGTCAATTGTTGGAGGACTATGTGGAGCGATACCAGAAATAGAGAACAGGACGAAGTACTAGTAGTCCCCTTACTTTCGTGCGTGAAAGACATCACAACACACACGGCATCGTACTCGTTTTCTGGACCGGGAAATGAGGTGGACTTGATCTTGTGTCGTGCTGCTATTTTCACGAGGCCAGATGATATCACTTCAATGTCGATATGTCCTCTTCATCGTGCAAAACTTGGGATGGGATGAACGAGGGGAGCGAGCACCAGGTGCAGAATACCACCCGTTCTGTCTAACCATGGAAAGACAAAAAAAAGTTGGCCAAAAGGAGATAGAGGGCTCGGAAAGTTACAATCGGAGCTACTGCTACGTGACACTGGTGTCTTTTTACAAGCTGGAGCAGGTAATTTAGTAAATAAATTAACGAAGTTTCGAAGAATGACTGGTTTATAAAAGCATTCTTCTATATCATTGCAAGGGGTGTGCAGAAAATGCCGTAAGAAATTAAAGGAAATTACAAACTTCAGAAAGATGGAAGATCAGTTCAAGGAAACAACACTGGTATGATACCTGGATATTTAATATGGTTTTATCATGGGCGTATGGGCCGGGGGGGGGGACATGGGGGGAATATGCCCCCCAAATTTTTACGGTAGCAACAAAAGTCAGGCGAAAAGAATTAATAATCTGGCAAACTAATACTGTGCCCCCCCCCCCCCAAATAAGATTAGGCCCGTACGCCCATAGGTTTTATAGATTAACTGTTATAAAACTTACGCTTTTAGGGACTGTACGTTGAGGGTGGGCTTGGTGGTCATCATAGTTTTTCCTGTTAGGACCGGGAGGGTTATCTGTTATTTTCCATTTTGGAAACGAGTAATGAACTGGGAGGCTTTCGACTGTGTTTAGCTATAAAATTACAAAAATCAACCAAATAATCTGCAATGGCACAAAGAAATTGGTTCAACCCAAGCGCGTAAGGTACCTAAAACAATGTTGAAGTTGATGCTTTCAAATTTTAGGACGATTCAAAGCAGATTTCTTTCAAGACACCTCAGCAGACAACCTGCATTCAAGAGCGCCTTCAAACTCCAATAAGTCAAGAATCATCAACATTGTTTAGCCCTTCAGGATTTTCTCAACATTTAGAACTAGAAGAAACACGTGACGAAGAAGGACTAAATGCTGGCAGTAATACAAGAGAGAAGTTGAATATTTTTCTAGCTTCCAGAGATGTAAGCCCAATCCGCACGTCCATGACCATCCCGTGGAACACAGCCGCAGAGCGCACAAAACGACGTTATGTGAGGAAAGGAAAACAGGTCGCTTTAGCTGCCCTAGAGGAACTTGCTCCACAAAACTCAGAAATTCTGTTTAGCGCAATACAGGCGGAAAGACAAAAGAATGCTGATGACATGGATTCCTCTTTACTTGAAGCTATGGTGGAGTGCTACGAAAACTGCAGCCACTGGAGCAGCCGTAGACAAATGCTGTCTATCATAGCTGATAAAGTTAGGTTTGCAACACGGCAAAAATGGCTGCCAGATCTATCTAGATATCGCTACAACATCGAAAGACATCATCTTTTCCTCCATGGTAGAGGTACAGAAGTTCCTCAACAAAAACAAAAAAGAATAAAGGTGTCTTCTGAAAAGCTTGACCACTTCTTGGCGTTTATAACAAGTGCCAAGATTATCCAGGATTTGCCCTTCGGAGAAAAAACACTGAAACTGTCATCTGGATCTGAAATCAAAATACCGAATGTCATAAGAACGTCCATCCCTGAACAGATAATCAAACAGTATCAGAGTTACTGCGCCGAAACTGGATTTAGTTCACCATTCAGCAATAACAGTCTGTCGAGGATACTTAACGTCTGCGCGGCATCCACTCGCAAGTCTCTTCAGGGTTTGGACTATTTCTCGGCGGAAGGAGCAAAAGCTTTTGACGACCTCGTTGAAGTAGCTGACAAACTTGGAGACAACTACGAAAACGGCTTATCATGGTCTAAAGAGGTGATCAGCAAGCTTAAACTGGCCAAACGTTATTTTAAAGAAGATTACAAGGTTAGTTGGGATTTTATTGTTAATTCTTTACGGATGTTTACTAATCAAGTATAGTACATCTAGTATTACGCCTAGAATTTATGAGAGTGCATGTATATTTCAGTTAAGTGTTGTAAATCTATCCATCACATCAATATTTTATAGGTTCATGTATCATCGAGCTCAAGAGTGCCTGATCACTGCAGACCCTATGCTTTGAGCCAGGGTAATGACAAAGCCTATTCAAGCACTTGCGATCACCAGCATGACAACGCTGGGTGCTATCACAGTGGAATTACTATACTTGGAGTATGAGAACTTGCCAAAAAACACAACGTCGACATTCGGATGGATTTTTCCGATCCACAAGGGGGTAAAGGTCCATGTGATCGCAAAGCGGCCACAGTGAAGAATCACTTGCGATCTTACCTCAACTCTGGCAATGATATATCAAATGCAGCTCAGATGAAAACTGCGATAGAATCAGTAGGTGGCGTCCGTAGTGTTAGAGCTGTACTTTGTGGTCCCTTAACGATTCCTGATGCAGGTCCTTTTGGAAGATGGGAGGGTGTGAGCTTTATCAATGATATTGAGTTCAAGGATGAGCATATGAAGGTCTGGAGAGCATACGGTGTCGGAGTAGGTAAAGAAATCACATACAGCAATTTTCAGTCAAAGACGTCTCCTGCAGCAGAACTAATGCCGTCCTTCAGTAAATTGGAAGATGCCTCGGACCCCAACCTAACATTCTGTGACGTCACTCCAAGGCACAATGTCAAGAAAAGGACAACAGAAGCCACAGCTAAATCTCCTGATGAGAGTAGTGACACAGATGACAACTTGTTTACCTGCTCTGAGGTAGGATGCGTGAAAACATTTCAAAGGTTTTCCTCGCTCCAAAGTCACTTGGATATTGGCAAGCATAAGTACGCTCTGGAGAGAGAAACCCTTCTTGACAAAGCTATGCTTAGATATGCTGAAAACCTTGAAAGCGGAGAGTCAGCTTTTGACCAGATTATTGAGAGCGCTTCAGGATCAAGTGAGTCATTAGATGTTCAGCCATCACCAATAGGATGGGCGTTAAAAAGTAGTGCTAGCCGTTGCCGTCTTACAAAGAATCAAAAGAAGTACTTGACTGACATATTTATTCTTGGCGAACAGACTCGCCAGAAAGCAGACCCTGACGATATCGCGAGATATTGATGGATCATCTCTATTTAAATCTGATGAGTATCTGACATCCAAACAGATTGCAAGTTTTTTTTCTCGTTTGTCGTCCAAGAAATCTGCTCCAGAAGCCAATAGTACAAGTGATAATGATGATGATGATGATGAGGACGACAATGATAAAGACGATGACTTATCGTCAGTGAAGGAATATCACCGGATTCGAGATGAGATTTTAAACGAGATTTCCCTTAACCATCCAATTATCTACGACTCGTACAACATCTGTGGAATGGCGGCAACTTCCAAGCTCCCCAAATTTTCAATAGCAATGCTGCAAGTAATATGTAGATATTTTGAACTAGATATATCTAGCGTGAAGCAGAAAAGAAAGAAGCCATATGTAGATATGTTAGTGAACTTAGTCCAATCATGTACGTGCAATTCACCAATTTAAGCCTCAAACTTTGGCCCTCAAAAATTGTTTAGTACGATTACATCGTACTACAGAGAACCCAATATAAGTATTTGTATAGTAATTGTATAATAATGTTTTTTGAAGAAATTTAAAAAGTAAAGCTCCTTCTTAACCGATCTGTTGTTTGCGCGACCTGAGAGATTTTAAGGGAAAATATTAAATAGTCATTGAATGAAAATTTTCACAAAAGGAAATTGAAGAAAGTTAAAGAGGAAGTTACGTTGCAAAGATTGGTTTGTTGTTTATTTTAATATTTACAGTAAAAATATATTAGATTCATTTACATTTTCGTTTTTTCATGCAACTGCTGAATGATATGAATAATTTCAGTTAAAATCAGTGCTTGTAACGGACTCCGATGGTCAGAAAACACACTAACCTGATATGGATAGGATATACTGTTTCAGAACTGTTGACATTTTGACAGGCCAGGAGTATTTATGAGATGTTTTGTATAAAAAAGACGCAGTTTAAATGCTACTTTGGAGTACTTTCAGAACTAAACATGTAAGTACTTTGTTCTTAATACTACTGATTTGATTTAAATGTTACAAATATCAATTGAGACCATTTTGTTTATACGATAAACACATGGATTTTGTCTTGTGTAAAGTGACGGCACGTGTCAAAGGTGAGCAATATGAACCAACTTTGGGA
>CACRXK020001280.1:0-56985 GCA_902702795.2 Paramuricea clavata | reverse complement strand
GGGGGGGGGGGGGGGGGGCAACATGAGAACTTCAGAGGAGACTTCAGTAACTTTTGCATTCTGTTTCTTTCACTCACTTCACATTCCCTTTGGGACACAACATTTCTCGAGGGGTGGGACGATCACTACCCATGAGGGACTAACCATTATCCCATCATGCACGGGCGTGATTGCGTTTTGGGGGACCCATGTTACGAGTAGATTTGTTCCCATGCTTTTAACCATCCTCCATTTTAAACAATTTCAGTGATTTTCTTCTGTCGTTCAGCACAATCATAGCATGCGTTATCTTTCATGTCCGTTCTACAGCTCAGTACTGAATACATTATTCCTTTCTTGCGGTGGCAGAGGTTGAAATCCACAATTAATATCGACACCAGTATCAAAGATAGAACAAGCGCGACCAGGAATACTTTCGGTGAAGCAATATAAATCAATACACCGCTTTCTGACTCTGAAATGAAATTGGAAAAGTAATGTTAGGTTATAGTTGCTAAGCATTAATCTCAGGAATGATACAGTATAAAAACTAATCTAAACTAACTTTATTTATGCTGGATAGTTTTATCAGTTCTAAACCACTGAACCTGTTTCCAGTTGATATCCAGTTGCTGCACCCACAGAATTGTCAACAATGTTGTTACATCATTGGTCAGTTGTAACAATGTTGTTACATCATTGCTCAGTTGTAACAATGTTGTTACATCATTGGTCTGGCGTAACAATGTTGTTACATCATTGCTCGACTTTTTCTCAGGGTGCAGCATGCAATTTTGTCCAAGCCTGTCGATATCAACCGGGAACAGGTTGTTCGTTTTTACGCGTTATAATTAAATTTTATTGAAAAGTAGCGTATTCACATTCTAAAACATGGTGTTTACCTGAATCCAGCGTCTCTTTAATCTTTGAAGATGATGGATACGTTGTATTTAGGTTGTAAGATGATGGATACGTTGTATTTAGGTTGTTAACACTCGCCAGGCTGGGCTTCGTCACTCTTGATTGTTTTTGAGATTGTCTTTGGGTTGACTTTGTATACGGCCAACAATCCGTGTCGGTTTTGATCGATATATGTTTATCAGCGCCCGAGAACGGCATCGTTTTCATGTCCTTATTCTTTCTGGTAGCAATACAGCCAGGCAAGCATTGATTAAAGGAGATATACCGCTGATCTTGGACAATCGCGGTCAGTCCGCTATAGGGATTAAGCTTATGGCGCGGTTGAGGCTTGCTACAGAATGATGATGGGCTGCAATTTCTCAGATTCTCTGGATTGTTAGGTAGTTTTGCCTTGAATTCAGTTTCGTTCACTAAATAGAACAAAATTTATAGTTCACTTCTCTGCCAGGTTAATATATATTATATTTTATTTTATTTCACGTTGTAACAATGTTGTTGTGAAGCCGATATCAGGAGGTGTTCGCACTGCTTGTTCCCAGTTGTTGTACGTCTTGAACAAGTTGTTGTCATTTTGTTACAAGGTTGATGACGGTAACAAACTAACTGCAATTAGTTGGAATAAATCAAAACGCTTACCTTCGCTAGAAACAAGATCAGTCTTGTGCAATTTGTTAATCTCAATATTCTGTGTAACATCATGACATTTGCACGAAATATGGTCGTACACGACATATTTATAAAATTTTGTTTGATTGTTGATATCTGCTGCTACAATTTCTATTTCTTTCTGTGTTAAAGCAACGGGCATTTCAATGGAACTGTGCCAACAAGGGATGATGCAGCGATGTACTTTGATAAAGTACGGTTCTCTTGACTCAGGCGTTGTAAAATCTTCGTTGTAAATTGACACGACTTCCTCATACAAACCACCATCTGAGTCTAAAAATTAAAATTTAGAAATTTGTTACCTAGGCAGTTTCCATGCATTACTCATGATTGACCATTACACAATATTGGAAATATAGATAACAGTGGTCAGTATATGTGTCTAGCGAGGTTCGATTCCTGCAACATATAGAGTCGTCTGTATAATTTTACCTCGTATGTGAGAAGAATACTTCCAGTGTGAGGGTTTTTATAGATGGTATATAATATATGGAAAATTCGAGGGCAAGGTTATATACAATTTTCACACCTAACCAGGGCAGCTGCGGAAAATGCAATTATAATCCCTCTTGTAGGAATCGAACCTGGGGCCCTGCTGTTCTGGTGCAGCGCTCTAACCAAGTGAGCTACAGAGTCCAGTTGACAAGAATTAACTACAAGTTCATGTGTTGTTATCCTTACTGGACCTCTGCCAGGTGATCTCGAGTTCGTATTTTAGCCAATCAGCGCTCAGAAAGGGTTGTCCGAATAGAAATCCATTTTGATGTATTCAGTCAATTATATCTTTCGTTATTCTTTATGAAACTAGTTGAAATTTTGTAATTATGTTTGGTTATGAGAACTATAGCTCTGACAAAAATATGGAATCGAAATAAAGTATATTACAGGAGATATTCCGTTGTTTTAATCATAAAATGGATTTCTATTTGACAACTAGTGCCAGTACTTTTCCGCGTATCAAGATCATCTGGTGGGGGAGATGGAGCTATCCAGTGTGGATAAAGTTAGTTCAGGTTTTTCTCTGTATAGTAACACTGCATGATGTCTGGACCATTACGGGTGGTTTCCAGAACAGCAGTTTCGAATTGCTACAGAGTTATGCAGTAAAGTTAATTTGTAAGCGGTCTGGTATTATTTATTGTTAACTCTGCACTTACTTTCACCTGGCCTGTATTCCTGGCCGTTCACAAAACCTTGCAAAAGTAAAGCCATCACGAAATACTGTCCAGCAATATATTTCAAGTTCACAATGCTACCAAAATCTAAAAGATGAAAAAGCTGTTAGTATCAATGATTGCATATGTATTTGTACCCTCTCAACGCCTTGTTCGTAGAGTAAATGCATTCAACGTTAAAATGTCACATAATATATAATCAGATATATATTTGAAGAACGAGAAAGCGTTTATCACCGGCCTATAAATGACGAATGAAAATATTTACAATCAAAAGAATTAACATTATTTTCTCATTCTGAATAACTGCCTGTTGACCAGCGTCTGCTGTACGATAGTGCTTAGTAAAACCCACCTACTGTATATCAGTAAAACTATCGTTATCGCGTAGGTTCATTTATTGCATGAAATAAAAACGTCCGGTAAATCATACTTCGTGACACGAACGAAGTAATGCCCTTCCTCTGCCTTACGTCATAAGATCAGAGAATTATTACGGCCTGCGTAGGAGGTACATGTTTAAGCCTGCTTGGCTATCTTCGTGCTGGACACAGCGAGAGTTGACTGCATGGGTAGCGGTTAAATAACGTACATAGTCCCAGTTCATGGAAATGAACTACAATGCCACGAAATATATAAGCACATTGTAGATACTTCTACATGCTATGACAAAGCATTTAGTAGTCTTGTATTTGGAGGAAAATAAATAGAATTGAGAGATGTAGTTGAATTTTCATGCTCGTGTCAACATCTCTGAAGTTGACCACCATACTGCCCAGTTGCAAAATACCAGCACTGGTAATTAATGGTATCAAATTGTTACAGTTATATTTTTCACTTACCCATTCTCTATTTTTGAAACAGATTTCTTGATTTGAAGAGATTTCAAAGATTCTCAAGATCGAGTCGAAGGTAAGTTGTTACTTCACGTATCTTTATGTTACTTTACTGTAAGCGAGTTTGTTCAATTGTGCATGCTTGCTAGCTATCGCCTGCTTTTATTTAAGGCTACTCATGGGAAGTTTATTAAATTAAGCTTGCATGAGGGAAATGACTGTGGTCAACCACACAGAGTTATAGAGTTTAATGAACCTATCCAAAAATTTTCAGAGTCCCAGCACCTTCCAACATTCTCAATAAAAATATTTTCATTCTGTAATAAGCTGCGCTTAAAAGCGGTGCTTTGTTTGTATAATGCGTGGGCTCAAGTAGTCGACATTCTGCGGAAACTTGTGCCAAAGAAAGTGGTCGAAAGTATACATTTAATTGCTCTGACCTCGAATGGTAGTGTAGCGGTTATCACTACACTTTCATTACTTGCATAGTTGAGGCCAGGAAAAAGATTTTTTCCCATCACGTATAAGTCATCCATGTAAGGCTTCTCTTTACAAAATTCTCTGTATAGCAGGCAAATGTGTAGAACTTAAGTTGAAATTCATTGCATATTATTGGGCTGGATGTATATAACATTGGCGAAACCAGGCCCCTCGTCTGGAAATTAGCGTCGTGGGTGGGAATAACACGTTCAATGTTGCATGTACTATAGTTAATATAAAATCCATCGCTTTTGTGTTCGCTATTATATAAAGATGCTTTGTATTTACTAGTATCTATCGCACACTTCCAGACAAAGGCCCTTTGGCCTTTGCTTGCAACTTACTACTAGGTGGCTATTGTATAATGAAAACATTAGATATGTTTTTGTGAAAGATTTACAACAGAAAGACAAGTTCAATAAAAGAGTGTTGTAGTTTTCTCCAAGCGAGAACGGGCTTGCCCTACATTAGCGTACTGTGAGGCTGATGTGGGTGTACATGTATACTCCAATAACAAGCGTGGGCGGCAAGAATATTTGTCATTCTTCGGTTTGTGGAGAAATTGTGAGATAACTATAAAATTTTAGTCATTGTGTTTGCGAGATTGATGCCAAAACTGGTCTCAGATGGAGGACATGGCATTTCTAAGCTTTTGAAAATCAAACAAATTCTGGATTTCGGCGCTTGGCCTGTATTTAAATTCTTAGTTATGGGCATGTTGTCATGCAGACATGTTAATTGATATTAAATGCTGAATGAGTGGGATACGCCTCCGCAGACATCGTGAGAAGTTAGGGTTTATAGGAGGGGTAGCCTGCGTAGCAATCGCTTTATTTTATTGAAGGTATTGAGGATTGAATAAATGGCGGATTAGAAAAAATGGGTGAAGAAAAAAAGGGCGAGAAAAAGTTTTTCGCCCATTTTTTCTAACCCACCATTTATTCAAAAATCCTCAAAACATTCAATAAAATAAAGCGACTGCTACGCAGGCTATAGGAGGGGCTGCTCTGCCGTCTTCGAGTTGGGCCATGGCCTTATTCGATATATAATCTTGAACAGTCTGTGCCAGTGTTGGTAGTGGCAATAATAACAAGCTTTCGTTAGTGGGGATGCAACTACCTGAAAAATATAAGGAGAATTTCGACGTTTCGAGCGAAGGCCCTGGAATTACTAGCCAAAGTAACTCCAGACGAAGGGCCTTCGCTCGAAACGTCGAAATTCTCCTTATATTTTTCAGGTAGTTGTGCATCCCTACTAACGAAAGCTTGTTGACGATATAATCGCAGCCGAGCGTTTCAGATATGATAAAACGCGAGTTCGAGTGTTTTGAATAGCTTTAAATACGACTACAAAAGAACACTAATTAGGATGAACAATTATAATATTATAAAGAATACTAATGAGTAATGAAGATGAGTTTTGTCAGATTAAAGTCACTCCACGTGACATATTATCATGACTGACATGATTTGCCACAAGGTTTTTGAATTTTTAATGAGTATTTTAGTTAATTTACCAACTTGTTTTATTATGTGTTATATGCTACATGTTTATATTGCTTTTCGTTCACGGTATAATTTACAGGTACTATATTTATTACTAATATCAAATGCCGTCCGTATGTAAGCCCCTCCCGTATATTATCCCTCCCCCCGTATATAAGCCCTCCCCCCGTATATAAGCCCTCGTGTATAAGCCCATCAAAGATGCTTATATATCGGCGCAAGGCTTATATTCGGACGTTTACGGTATGTTAGAAAATCACTTGTAAATTGTTACGTCACGTATCTTTATAAATGTCACTTTATACTGTAAGCGAATTTGTTCAATTGTGCGCTTTTTCTAGCTATATATTGCCTGCTTTTATTTAAGGCTACTCATGGAAGTTTATTAAATTAAACTTGCATCAGGAAAATGATTGTGGTCATAACCACACAGAGTTATAGAGTTTATTTGTGACCTATAGAAACATTTTCGGAGTCGCCATGGAGCACCTTCGAAAACATTCTCAATAACAAAAGATTCTCATTGTAATAAGCTGCGCTTAAAGGCGGTTCTTTGTTTGTAAATGGGTGGGCTCTGTATATACTGTGTATATAGTGGCCACTGTAAACATTGAATGACACCTAATGTCAAAATCTATGTTTGCTTTGTTTCAGTGCATGTTTTGAGGTTTTTGGGCACTCTGCATTACACTATACTGTGACTTTAATATAGGAAGAGGAGGGGCACCATGCAATGGACTATACGTCGTCCAGTTTGTGCCTTGTCCGTTTGAGTACATCACTTTTTTTAATTACATGTTTAGATGGATATTCGCATATATATTTTGAGAGTTAATTTATACTCAATAAAATTTAACAAACAAACAAAAAATGTCTGTGAACAAATTAGCGCTAAATTATTCCGTTTATCAACCTGTCAGTATTTCCGTTTGTCCTTAGCCACTTCAAACAGTTTCTTATTATAACATGTTTCGGAAGTAGCTACTTGAATAATTTAGAGGTGCGGTTAATTAAGTGCCGTAACATTTTGCGCGAAAGATCGAGAAACATCGGTGGAAAGCATTGATATTAATAGCGCAGCTTGGCTGTAATGCCAAAGTTCTTAGTCAATTTCTATATTAACAACCCCCATTTAAATTCTAACCTTGATATCTGATACTATTGGGCCTGTTTGCATGGAGGTATGGTAACCCTAGCGGAAGAGTTACCCTAGCGGAAGAGTTACCCTAGTAAGCGGGTTAGCCCATTCTATTGTGTTTGCGCGTTGCGTTTACATGCGCGCTAGGGTTATCCTAAAGATTACGGGGGACATTTTAACCCCTAGATTAACAAAATAGAGGTTCGATGAGTGTTCCAACTATGTTCTAACTTAAATACAATCGGTACGAAGCATTCTAAGCGACCAAGGTCAAGTGACCCAACTCTCATCCTCTCTTGTTTGATCCGCGCATCAATCCTAACACTAATCCAGCAATTTTAATTCAGCAGTTTTCACTTCGAAATTGGGAACCTTGACACAAAAAGAAAACACCTTGTATAAAATTATTGAAAATTTATTTAAAGTACATCTTATTTTGACAACTTCACAACGCAACAGCATAATTTGGTACAATAAGACAATTGTCATAACATAATATACGAATTATAACATCAAATTGCTCTCATTAATTTACAAATAGCTTGGTATTGTTGAAATAACCACATTAACTATAATAAGATCTGTACTAATTGTCCTATAAGGTCATATTACACCAGGCATTTTTTGCTGCTACCGTCAACGCAATTTCTGACATAGACTGCATGATGTTATCTAAAACGGAGTCTCAGCGAAATTGTGAGCATGGCTCAAAGTTAACCCTGTGGCATTTTTCATCCTATTTCTTTCATTTTCTCATTTTTCATCTATTCGAAATTGGGTTGCAAGTTGCAACAAAAATTCCCTCGTGTTATGATATGGCCTTTAGTAAATTCTAAAGCTAAAATTACTTCTTGCAAAATTTAAATTGAGTTTAATACCATTAGTTATTTTAATAAGCAAAACATATTGTCTAAATTGACACAACATTCATTCTTTGGCGACTTTCTTTCCGTCTCTTTTCGATTGTCAGGGCATAATTTGTTGAGGAGGTCTCTCGAGAAATCCCAATATGCCTTTCCTTCCTTTACTCGCGGCTTATAATTTTCCTGTCTAAAAGGGAGGGGGTGACTCAGGGTAGGACGGGATCCGTATTCCATACCAGGACCTTTGCCTGGCTGGATATGTAGACCCTGATGCCTGAGGTTCTAAATCGGAGACCAACATGAGGGGGATACCAAGATACAACATTCTCACAACTTTCCCTTGGTGTAAAATTCTTGGGCAGCCTGACACTTTCAAAAGTGAGGGATAAGGGGCAGCATTCACACACGCTCCATACTTTCTTTTCCTTACTCTTCCTGGGGGTCTGGTTTTCTGTGGGGTGGTGAGGGGTCACACCCACTGACCAGGTGGGGGGGGGGGCAACATGGGAACTTCAGAGGGGGCTTCAGTACCTTTTCCATTCTGTTTCTTTCACTCACTTCACATTCCCTTTGGGACACAACATTTCCCGAGGGGAGGGACGATCACTACCCATGAGGGACTAACCATTATCCCATCATGCACGGGCGTGATTGCGTTTTGGGGGACCCATGTTACGAGTAGATTTGTTCCCATGCTTTTAACCATCCTTCATTTTAAACAATTTCAATGACTTTCTTCTATCGTTCAGCACAATCAGAGCATGCGTTATCTTTCATGTCCTTTCTACAGCTCAGTACTGAATACATTATTCCTTTCTTGCGGTGGCAGAGGTTGAAATCCACAATTAATATCGACACCAGTATCACAGATAGAACAAGCGCGACCAGGAATACTTTTGGTGAAGCAATATAAATCAATACACCGCTTTCTGACTCTGAAATGAAATTGGAAAAGTAATGTTAGGTTATAGTTGCTAAGCATTAATCTCAGGAATGATACAGTATAAAAACTAATCTAAACTAACTTTATTTATGCTGGATAGTTTTATCCGTTTCCAAACCAACAACCTGTTTCCAGTTGATATCCAGTTGCGGCACCCACACAATTGTCAACAATGTTGTTACATCATTGGTCAGTTGTAACAATGTTGTTACATCATTGGTCAGTTGTAACAATGTTACATCATTGGTCAGTTGTAACAATGTTGTTGCATCATTGGTCAGTTGTAACAATGTTGTTACATCATTGGTCAGTTGTAACAATGTTGTTACATCATTGGTCAGTTGTTACAATGTTGTTACATCATTAGTCAGTTGTAACAATGTTACATCATTAGTCAGTTGTAACAATGTTGTTGCATCATTGGTCAGTTGTAACAATGTTGTTACATCATTGGTCAGTTGTAACAATGTTGTTACATCATTGGTCAGTTGTAATAATGTTGTTACATCATTGATCAGTTGTTACAATGTTGTTACATCATTGGTCAGTTGTAACAATGTTACATCATTGGTCAGTTGTAACAATGTTGTTGCATCATTGGTCAGTTGTAACAATGTTGTTACATCATTGGTCAGTTGTAACAATGTTGTTACATCATTGCTCAGTTGTAACAATGATGTTACATCATTGGTCAGTTGTAACAATGTTGTTACATCATTGCTCAATTGTAACAATGCTGTAACAATATTGTGGACAACTTGTTCTTAGGGTGCAGCATGCAATTTTGTTCAAGCCTGTCGATATCAACCGGGAACAGGTTGTCGTTTTTACGCGTGGATATCTAAACAAATTATTTTATTGAAAAGGAGCGTATAATGTTTTCACATTCTAAAACATGGTGTTTACCTGAATCCTGTGTCTCTTTAATCTTTAAAGATGACGGAGACGTTGTGTTTAGGTTTTTAACACTCGTCCGGCTGAGCTTCACCATTGTTGATTGTTTTCGATACGGCCAACAATCCGTGTCGTTTTTGATCGATATATCTTTAACAGCTCCCGAGTACTTCGTTGTTTTCATGTTCGTATACTTTGTGGTATTAATACAACCAGGCAAGCATTGATTAAAGAAGATATACCGCTGATCTTGGACAATCGCAGTCAGTCCGCTATAGGGATTAAGCATATGGCGCGGTTGAGGCTTGCTACAGAATGATGATGGGCTGCAATTTCTCAGATTCTCTGGATTGTTAGGTAGTTTTGCCTTGAATTCAGTTTCGTTCACTAAATAGAAGAGATTTATAGTTCACTTCTCTGCCAAGTTATTTATTACACGTTGTAACAATGTTGTTGTGAAGCCGATATCAGGAGGTGTTCGCACTGCTTGTTCCCAGTTGTTGTAATATGTCTTGAACAAGTTTTTATCGTTTTGTTACAAGGTTGATGACGGTAACAAACTAACTGCAATTTGTTGGAATAAATCAAAACGCTTACCTTCGTTAGAAACAAGATCAGTCTTGTGCAACTTGTTAATCTCAATCGGTGTGACATTACGACATACACACGAAATATGGTCGTACACGACATATTTATAAAATTTTGTTTGATTGTTGATATCTGTTACTACAATTTCTATTTCTTTCTGCGTTAAAGCAACGGGCATGGCAATGGATGTGCTCCGACAAGCTTTGATGGCGATGTTAATGGAACTGCTCCAACAAGCTTTGATGCAGCGATGTACTTTGATAAAGTACGGTTCTCTTGACTCAGGCGTTGTAAAATCGTCGTTGTAAATTGACACGACTTCCTCATACAAATCATCATCTGAGTCTAAAAATTAAAATTTAGAAATTTGTTACCGAGGTATTTTGCACTACTCATGATTGACCATTACACAATATTGGAAATATAGATGACAGTGGTCAGTACACGTGTCTAGCGAGGTTCGATTCCTGCAACATATAGAGTCGTCTGTATAATTTTACCTCGCATGTGAGAAGAATACTTCCAGTTTGAGGGTTTTTACAGATGGTATATAATATATGGAAAATTCGAGGGCAAGGTTATATACAATTTTCACACCTAACCAGGGCAGCTGCGGAAAATGCGACTATAATCCCTCTTGTAGGAATCGAACCTGGGGCCCTGCTGTTCTGGTGCAGCGCTCTAACCAAGTGAGCTACAGAGTCCAGTTGACAAGAATTAACCACAAGTTCATGTGTTGTTATCCTTACTGGACCTCTAGGAAGAACAGTTTAGAACTGATAGAGCTATCCAGTATAAATAAATTTAGTTTAGTTTTGGTTTCTTCCTGTAGTAACACTGGATCAATAAGGAATGATTCTTACTGGACCTCTATAGGGTGAACAGTTTAGAACTGATAGAGCTATCCAGTATAAATAAAGTTTAACTTAGTTTTGTTTAGGTTTCCTCCTGTAGTAACACTGGATCAATAAGAGATGATCTTTACTACACCTCTAGGGAGAACAGTTTAGAACTGATGGAGCTATCCAGTATAAATAAAGTTAGTTTGGATCAATAAGGGATGATCCTTATTGGACCTCTAGGGAGAACAGTTTTGATGGAGCTATCCAGTGTGTGGATAAAGTTAGTTCAGGTTTCTCCCTGTATAGTAGCACTGCATGATGTCTGGACCATTACGGGTGGTCTCCATGCGGAACGTCAGTTTCGAATTGGTGTAGAGTTATCCAGTAAAGTTATTGTTACACTACACTTACTTTCATTTGGCCTGTATTCCTGGCCGTTCACAAAACCTTGCAAAAGTAAAGCCATCAAGAAATACTGTCCAGCAATATATTTCAAGTTCAAAATGCTTCCAAAATCTAAAAGATGAGAAAGCTCGGTATCAATGAATATGTATTTTTAGCCTGCCCTCTCAACACCTTGTTCGTAAAGTAAATGCATTCAACGTTAAAATGTCACATAATATATAATCGGATATATTTGAAGAACAAGAAAGCGTTTATTATCGGCGTATAAATGACCAAAGTGTGTTAAAAACGAGGTGCTAGCCGAGTCTTGTTCACATACTTTGAGGTATTTTATACGCCGGTTATAAACGTTTTCTTGTTTACCATGACTCACGAGTTTTGTACTTCCTGCACAGATCAAAGTTCAAGGACGTAATTAGGGAATTCATTACGGAGTTTTGTATAAAGAAAATATTTGCGTTGGCCCTCCACACAGCGAGAGTTAACTGCATGTGTAGTTAAATAACGTACATATAGTACTATTTCATATAAATGCAGTACTACAATGCTATACGTAATAAATAAGCACATTGTAAATATTTCTTCATTCTGAGATAGCCTTCGGAGACACACAGTAGCCTAGGTAGTAGTGTAAGGCCCGTTTGTTACTATAGGCGAATTGCTTTGCCCGAATCGACTTTTCGGCAGCGCTTATCACGTTTGTAAAAGTCACTTGACGCGAAAAAAATTCGCCAAGCCGTACCTCCTACGCATGTCGTAATGATTCTCTGATCTTGTGACGTAAGGCAGGGGAAAGGCATTACTTCATTCGTATGATTTACCGGAAGTTTTTATTTCATGCAAAAAATGAACCCACGATAACGATTAACGATAGTTTTACTGATATAGCTGGGTATGACTAAGCGTTATCATGCAATAGATGGTGGTCAACCTGCAGTTATTCAGAGTGAGAAAATAATGTTCATTCTTTTCATGTTTTAATGTTTTAATAGGATTCGGCAACAACCTAAAAATACAACAATGTAGTGCCAGGGAGTTCGCCACAGTTCCCCCAATTACGGCGATCCCTTAATTAATATTTACATAAAAATTACGTTCAAATAACTTCCCTTAACGAAACAGACAAAGTAGAACAACACAATTACAAAACGGCTAAACTGACAACTAATAACAGTTTAAAACACCATCAAGGGATGTAGCCCTTTTACATTTAACACAGACAGATTTCCAAGTTCGAGGATCGTTACAGTTATACGTGTACGATAATGCGTTCTTATAATACAATTTCAGTCCTGATTTAAAAGCATAAAAACCAATATTTCTGTCTCGAAGGTTATCACTTAGGATGTTCAAGGTTTTACAAGCTCTAATAAAATACGAGGGCTGGAACGTTACAGTTTTGGCAGAAGGTATTAAGAATTTAATTCGATTGTCATTAGTTTTACTTCTGGTGATTCCTGATCCTGATATAACCGCGGTCGAGCACTGTAGTCAATATATGTATAATTGTTAATGATTTTATAGAGTAGGAATATATCCAGGTATTCGTGCCAGTAAGTTATGGGTAGTAGATCTAGGTTATATAGCCTTGTTGGATACGGTATGTTTGTGACAAACCCAAGATTAAGAATAAATTTGGTTGCTCTTCTCTGCACCTTTTCACTATATGTAGTAGTCTTGTATTTAGTGGCAAATAAATAAAGTTGAGAGATGTAGTTTAATTTTCATGCTCGTGTCAACATTTTTGAAGTTGACCATCATGCTGCCCAGTAACGCTTATTGAAACCTATACCAGTATTGGTAATTAATGCATGATATCAAATTGTTACAATTGTATTTTTCACTTACCCATTCTTTATTTTTGAAACAGATTTCTTGATTTGAAGAGATTTCAAAGATTCTCAAGATCGAGTCGAAGGTAAATTGTTACTTAACGTTTCTGTATGTCACTTTACTGTTTGCGAGCTTGTTCAATTGTGCATGCTTGTTAGCTATCGCCGCCTGCTTTTATAAGGCTTCCCATTTGGAGTTTAAAATAGAGAAATGACTGTGGTCTACCACACTCTCTTGTTTTAGAGAGTTTAATTAACCTATCGAGAAATTCTTACAGGTACCAGCACCTTCGAAGACATTCTCTACCTTCAGGCGCGGATGTCTAATAACTTATCACGGCTTTGTTTGTGAATTGTGTGGGCTCAAGTAGCCGACATTCTGCGGAGACTTGTTCTCAGTAAAAGAAACTACACATTTAATTGCTCTATAGCCTCAAATGTTAGTGTAGCGGTTATTATACCGTTTCATTACTTGCATAGTTGAGGCCAGGAGAAATATAATAGGTATTTTTCGGAACATACCATCACGTATGTGTAGAACTTAAATTAAGTTGAAATTCATTTTATTGGGCTGAATGTATAATTGGGTATATTAATCCGTCTATAATGTGATTACTCCTCATGCGGCCGGCGGAATATACAGGTCTTAGGTCTAGCTAATTTCACAAAAGCGCTTTTCCTAACATTGCGAACTTTGGCGAAACGAGGCCTCTCCCTCGTCTGAAAATTTAGCATCGTGGGTGGGGAATAACACATTCAATGTATAGTTAATATAAAATCCATCGCCTTTGTGTTTGCTAGTATATAAAGGTGCTTTGTATTTACTAGTATCTACAGCACACTTCCAGACAAAGGTCCTTTGCTAACTTACTAGGTGGCTGATATCTAATGGATAAGATATGTACAAAGTTAAAGGAAGCGATTACACGGGTAGTTCACGCTCAAGCCAACTGGCGATCATCAGCCTAGGCCCAATAGCCCATCAGGCTCGCAGCAAATTGAGCAATTCAATGTTGTGGGTTGTTTATTGTTGAAACAGTATGTTGTATTCATGTACGCTCTATTCATATGTACTCATGCATGAGTCATGCATGTACGACATTTGTTAATGTTCTGCAGCAATACCAAGCTCATCAATATTAGAGTAAATTTTATAAATAATCCCGTAAAGTAAATTCTTCGTTCTCTTCATTTAATCAAGATATTTTTACTTTAATGTCTATGGAGGGCAAAGCAATTATGACTCTAGTTGCAAAATATTGTTACGGTGTTCGAACAATTTTTGAAACTCATTTAAAGTAGTCTATCACTATTAGTTTGTTTCTTACTAATGTATTCTTGTGATTTTTCTGGTATATATCTACCTGTACCGAAACTGGTATTTTTCGCACATGCTAAGAAAGTAGAATTCGAACATTTAGCCGACCCTTGACTTTGTGCAAGGTGTTTGATATTCAAATTACACTTTTCCTACCTCCTGAACAGGCGTCTTAGGGGCTGTTCGCATGATGGAGGCAGGGCGATTTTGATGTAAATATTGAAATATTAGTCACCAGGTAAAAGAAAGTTCAAATGCTGGTGAACAGATCTCAAATGTTGTAGAGAAGATCGTGTGGTTCAAGAAGGTTATTATGCTTGAACAACCTTTCATTTACAGTTAATTATAATCCATCTCTAGAAAATAATGAAGTTTTTTGCTGAATTATGCACTGTGACTTATTTCAGCACATTGAAATCATCCTGCTTCATATATATCCTGGCAAAGTGGGATCATATAAAGAGACCCTTATTCAGCAAATTGCGCATGCTGCTTTTCATCCCTTGGGGCGAGGCAGCATTTCCTTCCGATAGTAACTTCTAGTTGTAGTGTGTAGGCAAGTAACGAATGTTTAATAAGCCTATTGTATACGCAATAGATATTATATGGACTTGAAGATTTAGTTAAGCCATGCAAGCATGTTTACATGTTGACTAACGGCAGGTGACTTTAACTCCTCAAAGGCAAAAACCTCGGCCAACAATGGGTTAAAATACTATGCAACATTCCTGTAATCGATGCCGATGGTACTTTGAATCAGGCGTACACATTTGTCTAAAGCCTAGTAAAGGCTGCTCTCCAGTCACGTGTTTTTCATACATGCATCTGATACGCACAGAAAAGTTTTTAAACTCTTAGTTTTAAACTCTTAGTTTAAAAAAGTTTTTAAACTGTTAGTTTAGAAAAGTTTTTAAACTCTTGGTTTTAAACTCTTAGTTTAAAAAAGTTTTTAAACTATTAGTTTAGAAAAGTTTTTAAACTCTTTGTTTTAAACTCTTATTTTTTAAGTTCTTAGCAAGCAGGAAACTGAATCACACAAGGCAAACATGAAATGCAGACTCAACGTCATGATCAATTCGAAATTGAATTTGAATTTATTAATTGACATTCCCTAAGATGGGCTTTTCAATGACAATTTACATGGATTTTAGAAGTAATTATGAGTTATTGAAAATTTTAATTGTTACATTTGTATCCTAAAAACCTTCTCAAATTTAACACTAGTATGAGTTACCTCTACAAATGCACATTAAATCATTCACAAAACTATATGCTTTCCTTTTATTCATTCAGTTATTTCATAAGTAACATTTAAAAAGATTTAAACTTTTCTCTGCGTATGTACACATGTATGAAAAACGCGTGACTGGAGAGAGTTTTAAATCCTTTTTGTCCGATTTAAAATACAAATTTTTAACCAGTGAACGTTTGAAACTCTTATTATGAATCCTGGTTTCGCATCTATAACATCTTTAGGGTACTGCAAATGTGACAATTAAATTTTCAATAACTCATAATTTCTTCTAAAATCCATGTAAATTGTCATTGAAAAGCCCATTTTAGGGAATGTCGATTTAGACTGCGAGCGGTCCCGCCTTTCCGCGGGTTTAGATTTCTGGGCACGAGAAAGGAGAGGAGGGACTGCAGACAACACATCAAGAAATGAAATCGCGTTGCCCACACAACACAAAATTCCCATTGGTCGAAATCGATACGCCTGTCAATCAAATCTGATATGTAGTAATTATGCTATAAATAATTTCCAGAGTGAATAGTAATGTTTATGCAAAGGCGGAGCCAATTTGACAAGAGCGAAAAGTGGGCGTATTTCGTTTCTTCATGTGTTGTCGGCAGTCCCTCATTTCTTCGAGGTACTGCTCGCGGTCTAATGTCGATTAATAAATTCAAATTCAATTTCGAATTGATCATGATGTTGCAACTGCATGTATGAGTCTGCGTTTCATGTTTGTCTTGTGTGATTCGCTTGCTAAGAAAGCTATAGCTTCAAGTTGCTTAAAGTAAAACTCTTCCTCTTTTCGCGTTTTGTTATTGTCGTATTTGTACATAGAAATCTACAAACGGAAGTGTAGAAATTGGAAACGCCTTGTGGTAAAATTGTGGCGAAGAGTAAATTTCCTTAATTAATTAATGTGGATATATGTAGTTATATTTCCGTCATTGTTGATGCAGTGATCAGGTGCGCGTCTCATCATCATCAGGCTTTGTTAGCACGTAGTCATGCATATCTGCGAACTGATTAGTTTGTTAGTAAGCGTCGCAGGTCAGCCTATTACAGTATTAGTAAAGGTCCAGAAACACCGGACGCGATTCGACAACGCGATTTTACGATTTTCACTGACCGATAACTTTGATCCTAGTTTAAATTTTCCAAATATTTAGAAGCGCTATAACATTTTGAGTTATTTGGTCTACATATATTTCAAAATTTGCTCGCATTGGCTGTGTTATTAACTTTCAAAAACTAAAAAATCACATGGTGTTGTCGAATCGCGTCCGGTGTGTCTGGACCTTTAGGGAGGGTTTACACAAATAACGCTACGGGAAATTTACGTTTTGATTTGCATACGGATCTTGCCTAGCGTAGTGATCCGTAGTTGGAACACTCGTTAAACCCTTATTTTGTTAATCTATTTCGGCTCGAGTTTGTATATCCGATACAACACGGCCGCTCATGTTGTAAATAGTACTTATATGTTGATTGTTTTCTTCATATATGAGTATACATAGTCTTATTTTTGGTGCGCGCCCATGCATGCATGCTCATCTCTCAATGAATAGAATTGAGAGATATGAAGATAATCTATATTGTTATCTCCGTCAGAAGGTTATGTTTTCATCGACGTTTGTTTGTGTATGTGTTAACATATTAATACGAAAATTCGTGTGACTAATGGACATTGCCCAAGGACAAATGGTTAAGAAAATGATGAGAAATTAGCAAAATGTTGTGTCTTGTTTTGCCGGGCAAAGTAACTGAATGCGTGATTGCTCTTTGTGTATAATGTGTGCATGATACATAACCAAGACTCGTTGGCGGAGGTGTTTACGAGTGTCCTCTAGTTGAGTGTCGATATTTCTAAACTGAAGTGACTATATATACAGGCCAACATCACCTACTTTGTGAATTGTAGAAAACGTCCTTTACAGAAAATTAATTACATAACAAAAATTCTTTATGTTTTCAAGAAAGATCCAAAACATGATTTGGGGTAATTCCCGCGGTATGTTTTCGTTCTTCTCATGCAGTCAAAGGTCTTTGTAGGAACGGCCTTTGTAAGAACGATCAATATAATTAGAAATTAATTATACGTTTGTCGTATGCATGATCAGACAAGGATGATAGATTCTATTGAAGTTAAAACAATCTCATCAAACCTTTATTTTGTTGGTCGAAAGTTGCAAATGTTCCCCGTAACAATTCATGATCACTTCTCTAACTATATCCTCGTTTGACCGTCACCTGAGTCCTAGTCATTAGATGTTTGAAGGATATCTATCTAACTTACGTCATTTGCTAATATATATAATGGGACTTTTTGGGTTAAATGAACAATTTTCCAAATTTAGCGCAAATATAAAATGGAAGAGTTGCGAACGGAACATGATAGAGCACACTACCATGCATGTACAAGACACCTTTCCAACAAAATACGTATGATATATATAATAAACCGTTAACAATTTGAAGACCAAAGACAGTTCACAGACAGTCAACACAGACAGTCGACTCCTGTTTATCTTGACAATTATTTTAACAATTCTTTTCTTAAAAATTATTTGGTCTTAAGAAGCTCGTTTAGAGAAAAATCCCTCCGTGATCAAACTTTGATAGGTATACCAAGAGTAAACACCACAGTATGCAGTGTGTATAAAAAAAACTGAACCCTTTCAAATTCAAATTAGCTATAACGTAGGAACACAATATAAGAACACAAGGTCTTGTACTCATGGGACGAAACTCAAAGAAATAAAAATTTTTAAGAGTTTCGTCCCATGAGTACAAGACCTTGTACTCATGGGACAAAACTCTTAAAAATTGACAAAGCAATTAGAGCTGTCAAATTACTACAATACGTTATAGCTCATTTTTTCTTTATATTATGTGATGACTTTTTGTTGTTTTTTGTTGTGATGCACTATTTAGTGTTTAACTCTTTGTATACAATATTTCTATGTATTTTACAATTAACTCACGCGGGGAACCCGTTATTGGAGCTTCGGCTCTGTCTGTGGGTGCGCCCTTCCTGTTTTTGGGTAAATTAAATAAAAAAAAAAAAAAAAAATTTGAATTTGAAAGGTTCAGTTTTTTTATACACCCTGTATAATAGGGCAAACTATTTACGTTGCAGCTGCACGTCATGAATGGAACTTGCGACCGAAATATTCATATTAAAGTTCTTGGTAGCTTTAAAAACAATGCTAGCTTTTAAACATTTTTTTAGAATTAGACAATTCTACACATATAGGTGTAGTTTGTAATTTTTACTCATTATTGTAATATATAGTATATAGTTTGTATATATATGTAAGCATTCCATAACTGTAAATACTGTTCACTCGGGTAAGACCAGCTTTAATTAGCTGAATGTGTCTCACAGTTAAAATAAAGATTGCTATATAGACAAGTACACAACAGATTTACATCACAGTAGAAACTATAACATAGAATAAGAATTATAAAGTAGAGCTTAAATGTTTTGGCACCAGAGAAAATATTTGGAGGAGCCACTTTGCAAAGACTGTTCCATATTCAGGATCTTTTCCCTTAACACCGCCAGTGCTATGACAACGGACGTAATGCTACCTCCTCAATCAAATAAAACCTATAATTATAGATCATAAGTTTCGACTCCCCCGCAATTTTTACAGACAGTTGACAAATATTTGAAAACAAAGCTCGAGTGTGAATATTGAATACATGGAATATTGAATGCTGAAAATTAAACTACACACGTAAAAACGCACAAGTTGTTTCAGGTCTGCAAACAAATTGTTATACAAATCTGTTCACAAGCTGTCGACAAGTTGTGTTCGCACTGCTAGCTTGTTTCCAGGGGCTGGTTGTTCAAAGCTGGATTAGCGCTAACCCTCGCTTAAAATTTAACCTGCTTGTTTTAGTTTATGTATTTCTGCACGTCTGTTTATTTCAAAACGTCAGAGAAGAAAGCTACGACTGATTCAAACAAGATTTCTGAAGAAATATTTCCAAATTTATAAACAAGTTGTTGGGAAAATTTATAAACAAGTTGTTAAGCTATAATCTAACTTTGAACAACTGGCCTCAGTTGTTGTAACAAGTTTGGAGCAAGCTGTTAATTAACAACTTGTAACAAGCTTGATGGCATTATCAGACTTGTTACAAGGTTGTTCTAACAAGTCTGATCAGTACAGTAATGATATAACAAGAATGTTACGTAAGGTTGATGACACAAGGTTGTAACAATATTGTTATATCATGACTGTATCGGACTTGTTGGCACAACCTTGCAACAAGTCTGATAATATCAATAAGGTTGTTACAAGTTGTTAACAGCTTCTTCCAAGCTGTAATTTTAAAAGTAGTATAGTTTTAGCAAGAAATTTTACTTCATACATGACTGCCACATACGATCTATATAATTATGCATAAATTGATAATACACAGCGGTCTTTATCTCGGTATAAAGGAGTCTTCATGTACATGGCATGGTTTGACGAATTTCAATGGGCATTAGCGAGCTTAATAAGCACTGAGCCACGTTTGTATCAACACGGATGTCACCCGAGAAAATTGGTGTAACTAATTTTGGTGGCATTTTGCATAAAATCGCTTGTGTATAAGGACGGTAAAAAACTTCAAAAAATCTTATGTTTTATCATATGACTTGATTGCTATATACAGACGATTATCGGCTGACGATCATCACAGACTGATACAAGCACAATTTTTGACCCAGTTCCCCCTCGGCAATCTGACGACAAAAACGTCGCTATAATATATATTACAGGGTTCCTACAAAACCTGAAAGTCTTGAATGTCCTTGAATTTGAAAACAAAAATTCAAGACCTTGAATGTCCTTGAATTTTTCTTGCTTTAGTTTTTGGATATTTTCCAAAATTGCTTGACATTCAAAACGGACATTTTGTTTACTCTCGATTTCAATTTGCTTTTCAAAACTGACTTGCAATGTTTACTTGTAAATTCGGAATGTTCGTTGTAAAGTTCCGAAGTTTGTTTCGAAGTTCGTTCCGATGATTTACGATAATCAAGTTTAGTAAGTTGTAATTGGCTATAGTTAAGTGAACCAGCCAATCAAATCGCTTGCTATTGAATCATCGTAAATCATCGTAACGAACTTCGAAACAAACTTGGGAACTTTACAACGAACATTCCGAATTTACAAGTAAACATTGGAAGTCAGTTTTGAAAAGCAAATTGAAATCGAGAGTAATTGATTTTGCATGTTCATATCTGACAAAGCTGTTTGAAACTCATTAAAGTTGCGTTTTGAACAATTCAACGTCAGATTTTACTGATATCTAACCCCTTTTTTGTCAGTATTTAGTCCTTGAATTTGCTGATACATGGCCTTGAATGTCCTTGAAAAGTTCTTGAATTTCACTCTTCCTCACATGTACGAACCCTGATATCTCCATGTAAACTTCTACCAAATCAACATCATTCATCAATGATAATTGTATTTAAATTGACAATATTTTAACAGCATTATTTTGGGTTTCTTAACAAAAAATCTGATATGGATAAATATATGGCAAATTGTATGATTAAAAGAACGGAAATAAACTTCAGGGCAGGAAATACGATATCCGATATTAGCTAATTATATTCTTCATTTGCAGTAAGTGCTTCGGACAAGAACTTTCTTTTAAGAAGGGTGGGTCGATTTCTTTCAGACAAAACACTTGAAAAATGTTTTCAATCTGAACGTGATTTCCGCTGTTTGAGCATGTATTTTGATATTATATATACACAAATTGTGGTTAAAGCTGGAATTTGTGGCTTATATAGTTGGTTAGAGCGCTGCATCGGAGTCACAGGACCCTCAGGGGGTAAATACCTGCCTTAAAATTATCATGTTTTGTGATTGGCTTTCAGAAACAAAAATGATCGTTGTGACTCGTGCTTTAGAAAGACGATTTCTATCGAGATTTCTATAGTTTTATTGTCTTTCATTGTTATAATCAACGAACCACGAGCCTGGATAGTATAGGTAGATGATGACCCCCCTCAAGTTTAATTCCTGTGGTGAATGCAAAAGGCGGAATGGCATGCGAATAAAAATATCGAGACATCGAAATTCTCGACAACTAATTTCTTCAACTGCAAACCCCAATCCTAAATCCAACCATAACACCTGTTCATTCCGCCTGTTACATTCACCTGGTAATTTATTATTGAGCAAGAAGTTCTTGAAACAGGAGTTAATGATTAATATTGTTAGTGGAACGTTGTTCTCAAGAAGTGTGCGTCGGTAATTCCTTTAGAGAAATCACTTTGAAAGAAATTTTAATTTGAACTTGTATCCGCATATACTCAAGTATACTATTGAAATATTGTACTTCCTTCTATGAAGGTCCAGACTGACACACCGGACGCGATTCGACAACCCGACGCGATTTTTTAGTTTTTGAAAGTTGATAAAACAGCAAATAAGAGCAAATTTTGAAAGATATGTAGACCAAATAACTCAGAATGTTCTACCGCTTCTAAATATATGGAAAATTTAAACTAGAATCAGTCTGTGAAAATGGAAAAATCGCGTCGCGTTGTCGAATTGCGTCCGGTGTAGCCTGCGTAGCAGGAGTTTAGTGCGGGCGGGAGAATCTATCTATCTTGTCTTTTGTGTGCTGTATGTAAATCAGTCTTTACTGACTGTAGAGATATATCAACACTCTATTACATCACATGTGAAATAGTCTGGATCTATCTTGTTTTTTGTGTGCTGTATGTAAATCAGTCTTTACTGACTGTAGAGGTATATCAACACTCTATTACATTACATGTGAAATAGTCTGGATCTATCTTCTCTTTTGTGTGCTGTATGCAAATCATCTTTACTGACTGTAGAGATATATCAACATTCTATTACATCACATGTGAAATAGTCTGGATCTATCTTGTCTTTTGTGTGCTGTATGTAAATCAGTCTTTACTGACTGCAGAGATATATCGACACTATATTACATTACATGTGAAATAGTCTCGATCTATCTTGTCTTTTGTGTGCTGTATGCAAATCAGCCTTTACTGACTGTAGAGATATTTTACGAGGACCTCCATGAAAACCACGCTTTTGCCTAATGGAGCATCCTGGATAAAGATTGTATTATTATTTATATTATTATTAACAACAAGAGTGTCAAGGATGAAACCATCGATGATCTCGTTAATCATATTGAAACCGCAAACGAAACCCTAAAAGATGAGATCAGTGGAGTGCTAAACGAAGGTGATCCACAACATGGTAATCCATCCACTACACTGTCAAGCTGATGAAGTCACAAAAAGAAGAGACGAACTCCTAAAACAGGCAGAGGATGGTGATCTAAACAAAACGTGGCATACATAAAAAAGGCTGGCGAGAAGGCCATCAACAAGATGTATATACCGAATACGAAAGAAAAAGAATGTACTAATATCCAAATTCGCCAGTTCATTAGGCGGTTTGGACGCTATCGAAGACTCAGATGTTTTAGCTGATGAAATGAAGAAAGACGAACTGCTAAAAAGGGATGTTTACTAATTAGTTGAAAGTATAAGTCCATTAATACCACACTTAATTAGGCATACTATCAGGCGGTACCACAGTAGCAAAACACATCTACGATCAAACCAGCCGGACCTCCTAAAGATAACTGTGAGCTTGAGTCCAACAAAGACTAAACCATTTTTATGACCCAAACAAACAAAAATGTTCAGGGTTAACACGATTGAATGCTAACAAATTAGCGCTAAATTATTCCGTTTATCAATCTGTCAAAATTTCCGTTTGTCCTTAGCCACTTCAAACAGTTTCTTATTATAACATGTTTCGGAAGTAGCCACTTGAATAATTTGGAGGTGCGGTTAAGTGCCGTAACATTTTGCGCGAAAGATCGAGAAACATCGGTGGAAAGCATTGATATTAATAGCGCAGTTCTTAGTCAGTTCTTAGTCCATTTCTATGTTAACAACTCCCATTTAAATACAATTCTAACCTTGATATCTGATACTATTGGGCCTGTTTGCATGGAAGTATGGTAACCCTGGCGGAAGAGTTACCCTAGTAAGCGGATTAGCCCATTCTATCCAGATGATCTTGATACGCGGTAAAGTACTGGCACTAGTTGTCAAATAGAAATCCATTTTATGATTAAAACAACTGAATATCTCCTGTTATTTACTGTATTTCGATTCCGTATTTTTGTCAGAGCTATAGTTCTCATAAGCAAACATAATTACAAAATTTCAACTAGTTTCATAAAGAATAACGAAAGATATAATTGACTGAATACATCAAAATGGATTTCTATTCGGACAACCCTTTCTGAGCGCTGATTGGCTAAAATACGAACACGAGATCACCTGGATTGTGTTTGCGCGTTGCGTTTACATGCGCGCCAGGGCTACCCTAAAGATATTATTAAGGGGGACATTTCAACCCCCTAGATTAACAAAATAAAGGTTCGATGAGTGTCACGAAGCAGTAAGCAACCATGGTCAAGTGACCCACTGCCATCAATCCTAACTCTAATCCAGCAATTTTAATTCAGCAGTTTTCACTTCGAAATTGGGAAACTTAACACAAAAAAGAAAACACCTTGTATAAAATTATTGAAAATTTATTGAAAGTATATCTTATTTTTGGCAACTTCACAACGCAACAGCATAATTTGGTACAATAAGACAATTATCATAACATAATATACGAATTATAACATCAAATTGCTCTCATTAATTTACAAATAGCTTGGTATTGTTGAAATAGCCACATTAACTATAATAAGATCTGTACTAATTGTCTTATAAGGTTATGACATATTACACCAGGCAATTTTTGCTGCTACTTTCTACGCAATTTCTGACATAGACTGATGTTATCTAAAACGGAGTCTGAGGGAAATTGTGAGCATGGCTCAAAGTTAACCCAGTGGCATTTTTCATCCCATTTCTTTCATTTTCTCATTTTTCATATGTTCGAAATTGGGTTGCAAGTTGCAGCAAAATTTGTCTCGTGTATGATATGGCCTTTAGTACATTCTAAACCTAAAATTACTTTTTGCAAAATTTAAATTGAGTTTAATACCATTAGTTATTTTAATAAGCAAAACAATATTGTCTAGATTGACACAACATTCAATCAATCTTTTGCTGCTTTCTTTCCGTCTCTTTTCGATTGTCAGGGCATAATTTGTCAACTGAGGTCTCTCGAGAAATCCCAATATGCCTTTCCTTCCTTTACTTTACTCGCAGCTTATAATTTTCCTGTCTAAAGGGAGGGAAGCTGACCAATGTATGACTATGTGTATACCAAGATACAACATTCTCAAAACTTTCCCTTGGTGTAAAATTCTTGGGCGGCCTGACACTTTCAAAAGTGAGGGATAAGGAGCAGCATTCACACACTCACTCTCCATACATTCTTTTCCTTACTCTTCCTAGGGGTCTGGTTTTCTGTGGGATGGTGAGGGGTCACACCCACTGACCAGGTGGAGGGGGGGGGGGGCAACATGAGAACTTCAGAGGGGGCTTCAGTACCTTTTCCGTTCTGTTTCTTTCACTCACTTCACATTCCCTTTGGGACACAACATTTCCCGAGGGGTGTCCCACCATGAGGGACTAACCATTATCCCACCATGAAAAGGCGTGATTGCGTTTTGGGGGACCCATGTTACGAGTAGATTTGTTCCCATGCTTTTAACCATCCTTCATTTTAAACGATTTCAATGACTTTCTTCTGTCGTTCAGCACAATCAGAGCATGCGTTATCTTTCATGTCCTTTCTACAGCTCAGTACTGAATACATTATTCCTTTCTTGCGGTGGCAGAGGTTGAAATCCACAATTAATATCGACACCAGTATCACAGATAGAACAAACGCAGCCAGGAATACTTTTGGTGAAGCAATATAAATCAATACACCGCTTTCTGTCTCTGAAATGAAATGGAATTGGAAAAGTAATGTTGGGTTATGGTTGCTAAGCATGCATTAATATCAGGAATGATACAGTATGAAAACTAATCTAAACTAACTTTATTTATGCTGGATAGTTCTATCAGTTCTAAACCAACAACCTGTTTCCAGTTGATATCCAGTTGCTGCACCCACAGAATTGTCAACAATGTTGTTACATCATTGGTCAGTTGTAGCAATGTTGTTACATCATTGGTCAGTTGTTGCAATGTTGTTACATCATTGGTCAGTTGTAACAATGTTGTTACATCATTGGTCAGTTGTAACAATGTTGTTACATCATTGGTCAGTTGTAACAATGTTGTTACATCATAGGTCAGTTGTAACAATGTTGTTACATCATTGGCCAGTTGTAACAATGTTGTTACATCATTGGTCAGTTGTAACAATGTTGTTACATCATTGGTCAGTTGTAACAATGTTGTTACATCATTGGTCAGTTGTAACAATGTTGTTACATCATTGGCCAGTTGTAACAATGCTGTAACAATATTGTGGACAACTTGTTCTTAGGGTGCAGCGTGCAATTTTGTTCAAGCCTGTCGATATCAACCGGGAGCAGGTTGTTCGTTTTTACTCGTGTATGTCTAAACAAATTATTTTATTGAAAAGGAGCGTATTCACATTCTAAAGCATGGTGTTTACCTGAATCCTGCGTCAGTTTAGTCTTTAAAGATGACGGATACGTTGTGTTTAGGTTGTTAAGACTCTCCAGGATGGACCTCGCCACTCTTGATTGTTTTTGATACGTCCAACAATGCGTGTCGGTTTTTATCCATATATAGTATTTGTCAGAGCCCGAGAGCATCTCCGTTTTCATCTTCGTATTGTTAGTGGTAGCACCACAACCAGGCAAGCATCGATAATAGAGGACAAACCGCTGTCCTGGGACAATCGCAGTCAGTCTCCTAGGGATAGGATTAAGCTTATGGCGCGGTTGAGGCTTGCTACAGAATGATGATGGGCTGCAATTTCTCAGATTCTCAGGATTGTTAGGTAGTTTTGCCTTGAATTCAGTTTCGTTCACTAAATAGAACAAGATTTATAGTTCACTTCTCTGCGAGGTTAATATATATTATATTTTATTTATTACACGTTGTAACAATGTTGTTGTGAAGCCGATATCAGGAGGTGTTCGCACTGTTTGTTCCCAGTTGTTGTAATAAGTCTGGAACAACTTGTTATTACCTTGTTACAAGGTTGGTGACTGTATCAAACTTATTACAACTTACTACGAGCTTGTTGTCATTAACGTGTTAACATATTTTTGCAAGCCGACAATATCAGACTTGTTGGAACAACTTGTTGCGAATCTGTTGTCGTTATCAACCTTGTTATTACAAGTTGATAACAACTTCTTCCAGATTTGTCAACAACTGGAAACAAACAGTGCAAACACATCTTGTCGATAAGTTGTGAGATTTTTCCATGTGGCAGCAACATTTAATCCAACAACTTGTAGCCGTGTGGCACGTTCTTCTGTCCATTCATTGAAACGCTTACCTTCGTTAGAAACAAGATTCTTGTGCAACTCGTTCTTTGTGACATTATGTTTATCACATCCACATTTGGTATGGTTGTACACGACATATTTATAAAACTTTGTTGGATTGTTGATATCTGCTACTACAATTTCTATTTCTTTCTGTATTAAAGCATAGGGCATGGCAATGGAAGTTTTAGTCCGACAAGCGATGATACAGCGATGTACTTTGATAAGGTACGGTTCTCTTGACTCAGGCGTTGTAAAATGTTCGTTGTAAATTGACACGACTTCCTCATACAAACCACCATCTGAGTCTAAAATTAAAATTTAGAAATTTGTTACCATGGTTTAGAAGTGATAGAGCTATCCAGTATGAATAAAGTTAAGTTAGTTTAGGTTTCCTCCTGTAGTAACACTGGATCAATAAGAGATGATGCTTACTGGACGTCTAGGGAGACAGTTTAGAACTGATGGAGCTATCCAGTGTGGATAAAGTTAAAGTTAGTTCTGGTTTCTCCCTGTATAGTAACACTGCATGATGTCTGGACCATTACGGGTGGTCTCCAGGCGGAACAGCAGTTTAGAATTGCTATAGAGTTATCCAGTAAAGTTAATTTGTAAACTGTCTGGTATTATTTATTGTTAACTCTGCACTTACGTTCACCTGGCCTGTATTCCTGGCCGTTCACAAAACCTTGCAAAAGTAAAGCCATCACGAAATACTGTCCAGCAATATATTTCAAGTTCACAATGCTGCCAAAATCTAAAAGATGAGAAAGCTCGGTATCAATGAATATTCTGTTTGTACCCTCTCAACACCTTATTCGTAAAGTAAATGCATTCAACGTTAAAATGTCACATAATATATAATCAGATATATTGGAAGAACGAGAAAGCGTTTATGATCGGCGTATAAATGACCAAAGTGTGTTAAAAACGAGGTGCTAACCGAGTCTTGTTCACATACTTTGAGGTATTTTATACGCCTGTTATAGACGTTTTCTTGTTTACCATGACTCACGAGTTTTGTACTTCCTGCACAGATCAAAGTTCAAAGACGTAATTAGAGAATTCATTACGGAGTTTTGTATAAAGAAAATATTTGCTTTGGCCCTCAACACAGCGAGAGTTAACTGCATGTGTAGTTAAATAACGTACATATAGTATTATTTCATAGAAATGTACTACAATGCTATACGTAATAAATAAGCACATTGTAAATATTTCTTCATTCTGAGATAGCCTTCGGAGGCACATAGTAGCCTAGTTAGTAGTGTTAGGGCTGTTTGTTACTATAGGCGAATTGCTTTGCCAGAAGCGACTTTCCGGCAGCGCTTATCACGTCGGTAAAAGTCACGTGACTGCTGACGCGAAAAAATTCGCCAAGCTAGCCGTACCTCCTACGCAGGTCGTAATGATTCTCTGATCTTGTGACGTAAGGCAGAGCAAGGGCATTACTTCATTCGTGTCTTAAACGAAGTATGATTTAGCGGAAGTTTTTATTTCATGCAATAAATGAACCTACGATAACGATTAACGATAGTTTTACTGATATAGGATAGTTGGGTTTCACTAAGCACTATATCGTGCAGCAGATGATGATCAACCTGCACTTATCAGAGTGAGAAAATAATGTTCATTCTTTTCATTATATGCAGTAGTCTTGTATTTGGAGGCAAATAAATAGAATTGAGAGATGTAGTTGAATTTTCATGCTCGTGTATAAGCTAGTGTCGACATCTCTGAAGTTGACCATCATGCTGCCCTATATAACGCTTATTGTAACCTACCAGTGCTGGTAATTAATGGTATCAAATTGTTACAATTGTATTTTCCACTTACCCATTCTCTATTTTTGAAACAGATTTCTTGATTTGAAGTGATTTCAAAGATTCTCAAGATCGAGTCGAAGGTAAATTGTTACTTCACGTATCTCTATGTCACTTTACTGTAAGCGAGTTAGTTCAATTGTGCATGCTTGTTAGCTATCGCCTGCTTTTATAAGGCTACTCATCGGGAGTTAAAATGAAACTTATACATCGGGGAAGTGGCTGTGGTCAACCACACAGAGTTACAGAGTTTAATTAACCCATCGAGACATTCTCAGAGGCACCAGCACCTTCGAAAACATTCTCAACCTTGAGGCGGATGTTTAATAAGTTACCACCGCTTTGTTTGTATAATTTATGTGTGGGCTCAAGTAGTCGACATTCTGCGGAGACTTGTTCTAAAAGAAACTATACATTTAATTGCTCTAGGCTCAAATATTAGTGTAGCGGTTATTATACCGTTTCGTTACTTGCATAGTTGAGGCCAGGAGAAGGATATTAGGTATTTTTCGAAACATACCATCACGTATGTGTAGAACTTAAATTAAGTTGAAATTCATTTTATTGGGCTGGATGTATAATTGGGTATATTAATCCGTCTAATCTGATTACTCCTGCGGCTGGCGGAATATAAAGGTCTATTTCCACAGAGCGCTTTTCCTAACATTGCGAACTTTGGCGAAACGAGGCCTCTCCCTCGTCTGAAAATTAGCATCGTGGGTGGGGAATAACATAATTTGTACTATATAGTTAATATAATATCGATCGCCTTTGCGTTCGCTAGTATATAAAGGTGCTTTGTATTTACTAGTATCTACAGCACACTTCCAGACAAAGGTCCTTTGCTTGCAACTTATACTAGGTGGCTGATATCTAATAGATAAGATATGTACAAAGTTAAAAGAAGGCGGGTACACGAGTAGTTCACGCTCAACCCAGCTGGCGATCATCAGCCCATCAGGCTCACGCAGCTTATGATGCTTATAAAGCAATTGAGGAAATTGAGCAATACAATTAATTTATGGTATAATGATTTGTTTACTGAGTAAATTGATGTACAGTTAAATTTATGGAGCAAATGCCGAAAATGATGTACGATTGATTATTGAGACAATAGATAGTGATTGGCAAAATTATACACTGGCGAGCCCCCCACCCCCAATGTTGTGGGTTGTATATTGTTGAAACAGTATGTTGTATTCATGTACGCTCTATTCATATGTACTCATGAGTCATGCATGTACGACATTTGTTAAATGTTCTGCACCAATGCAAAGCAAATATTAGAGTAAATTTTATAAATCCTCTTTGTAAAATAAATGCTTCGTTCTCTTCATTTAATCAAGATTATTCTTACTTAGGCTATGGAGGGCAAAGCAATTATGACTCTAGTTGCAAAATATAGTTACGGTGTTCGAACAATTTTTGAAACTCATTTAAAGTAGTCTATCACTATTAGTTTGTTTCTTATTAATGTATTCTTGTCATTTTTCTGGTATTTTTCTGGTATGTATATTTAGGTTGATTAAATAGAGAATAATACATGGGTGCGCGGAAATACCAGATTTATTTCGAGTGTTGAACATCCATGTATTTTTCTGTTTATTATATAAAGGACAGTCTTTGAAAGCGATAATTTTTACAGAAAAGCGATAATTGAAAGCGATAATTTTCACATGTGAGATTATCATAAATAATCAGTCTCACATGTGAGATTATCACTTTTATCAGTGCTCGAAATCTCTATAAATCTCGGCCAACAATGGATTAAAATACTGTGGCTATGCAACATTCCTGTAATGTTTGAATTAGGCGTATACATTTCTCTAACACCAACTATCTTACTCTATCTATAACGCTAGACGGTTGTAGGCCTCATTTTAAATCCTTTTTCTCCGATTTAAAATACAAATTTTTAACCAGTGAACGTTTGAAACTCTTATTATGAATCCTGGTTTCGCATCTATAACATCTTTAGGATACAAATGTAACAATTTCGAATTGACCACGACGTTGCAACTGCATGCATGAGTCTGCATTTCATGTTTGTCTTGTGTGATTCAGTTTCCTGCTTGCTAAGAAAGCTATAGCTTCAAGTTGCTTAAAGTAAAACTCTTCCTCTTTTCGCGTTTTGTTATTGTAGTATTTGTACATAGAAATCTAACAAACGGAAGTGTAGAAATGCGAAACGCCTTGTGGTAAAATTGTGGCGAAGGGTAAATTTCCTTAATTAATTATGTGGGTGTAAACCGTAAATAGAGCCCGCAAATAGCTAATTAGCATTAGAATTTGCGCCATTGTTGATGCAGTGATCAGGTGCGCGTCTCATCATCATCAGGCTTTGTTAGCACGTAGTCATGCATATCTGCGAACTGATTAGTTTGTTAGTAAGCGTCACAGGTCCGCCTATTACAGTATTAGTAAAGGTCAAGACACCGGACGCGATTCGACAACGCGATTTTTCGATTTTCACTGACCGATAACTTTGATCCTAGTTTAAATTTTCCAAATATTTAGAAGCGCTATAACATTTTGAGTTATTTGGTCTACATTTCTTTCAAAATTTGCTCTCATTGACTGTTTTATTAACTTTCAAAAACTAAAAAATCGCATGGCGTTGTCGAATCGCGTCTGGTGTGTCTGGACCTTCAGGGAGGGTTCACACAATAACGCTACGGCAAATTTACGTATTGATTTGCATACGGAGTGCCAAGCGTAGTGGTCCGTAGTTGGAACACTTGTTAAACCTGTATTTTGTTAAACCTGTATTTTGTTAATTTAGAGCTTGAAATGCCCCCTGTAACAATGCGTGACTGTAAACAACCTGCTTAAGGCCCTGTCACACTATTGCGTATCGTACTAGCGTATGAAAAATATCACTCATACGCCGGTATACGCCGACTTATACGCTAGGGGTACGTTAGGCATAGGTTGCATACGTTTCAAGCACGGTCGCATACGGTGGCATACGCTGGCATACCGACGGCGAGGCAGAAAACTTTTAAGCATGTTCAAAAATTTTGTGCGTATCGGACGTATGCTTTATACGATAAGCATACTTTAGGCACACGCTGAATACGCGCTAGAGGTACGCCAGATGTACGGTTCTCATACGCTGGCATTTCAAAGGATTTTTGTGCGTATGAAAATTATTTCATTAATTTTCATACGCTTCTCATACGTTTCTCTCATACGCTATTTAGCGTGACAGGGCCTTTACAACTTGAGTTGTACTGTGTAAATCAAGCACACAACTCATCTACGACAACGTATAGGCGAGTCGTATGTTGATTTACACAGTACAACTCAAGTTGTAAGCAGGTTGCATGCGACAGTTTTAGACAAAAGTTATGTGTAGTGTAAATCTGCCTTTACAAAATGCACATATATAAATCTGTATCAATAACTGCTGTAATTAAATATCCTATGTACCAGTAATGGTGTGATGGAAATCATTATATAAATATTATTATTATGTCTGTTTACGTCTCATTTCTATAAACCGTGGTTTAGGTGAAGCAAACTGAAATAACAAACATATAGACATTTTGAACTATTTTTAACTATTAAACAGGAATATTGAAGCCGCAAAATAAAGGTAGAAGATGAACAAACTAAAATAAACAACAAACCATCACAACACGATTCAGGAATCGTATCTCGTGAATGACATTGCAATTTGCATTTGAGAAAGGCGAAACCCGCGCTTGAGTAAGACTATACTGATAATTGCGGTTATGATTTTGTTGTGCTTAAATTTTGCAGTAATTCAGTGCTACTGAAATATCTTGAGAAAAATTCCGAATAATTATGTAGACCACAGATCTAATATCTTTATAATTAAACACATAGTTAAGGCTAACTGTAGCTCTAAATTAGCATACTCAAATATTGGGCTTGATATTTATTATTGGGGTTGGTCGCGTGGTAAATCACCTTTAATTAAAGTCAAGCAAGGTCAGAAGATCATGTTGATCATCTCTTTTAAGTTTTGTGAACGACATCTCACCACACTTCAGCGCATATGTGTTAGCCTCATTAGTCAATGGGACAATGAACATGCACGTTTCGGAGATTTGCGTGGGAGCCTTGATCACCGCCGGAATATCTTACAGTTACCTACCAGAGGAAACTCTGGCAGCAAAGAAATTTAAAGCCGTGTCATCGCTTCAAGCGATGATCCTTTTATCTTTTTTTATTTCAACATATTCTATGTTTTCAACATATTTCATATCGTGCCTGTGATAATTAACTAATTGAAGAGCACGCCACACTATATTATGCGATCATTTAATAAAGTCTCGGAAATTTCATCATTTAAATACTATTGTGTCTAATTTTATCAAACTATCAGCAAGTTCGCCTATATGTGATGTAGATCAGGAAACTGTACTGAATTTAGCAGAATGCGTGGAAACACTGAAAACATAAACGCGGAGGAGTGATATACTTCATAACTTGATATGCGAGGGCAAAATTGTCTTTGATAAATATTTGCTTTGAAAGGAAATATAGTAAACCGCAATCTTCGTGACAACTCAGCACCATATGTTTACCAAAGCAACGTTCGAATAGTTTGAAAAATAATTTTATGTATGATGGTGCCTTCATGTGGAACTCTTTATCAGAAAACATAAGAGACAGCAAATTACTATCAAGTTTTAAAAATCTCATTAATTATAATTCATGAGGAAAATACAAAAGAAATGAATTTTTAATCAATGTGTGTAAATCGGATAAAGATTTGTCCTGATTGACATAAACTTCAACTTTGATTTTCTCGGCTTAGACAATGCTTATTTTTAAAATTACTTCACCAGTGAACTCATAAGATGTGTCATTTTTTAAGCACGTTAAAACATTCGCATCCAATCTTTATTTGATATACAAACTCTCGCCTTTGGCTCGAGTTTGTATATCAGATAAAGATCGGCTGCTCATGTTGTAACTATAGTACTTAAAACTCTCAATAATTCATGAGAGAGAGAGAGACTTTATTTATAGAGGATGACACTTGACAGTACGAATACTGATGACTCTGTGGTCCTCTGGAAACCTATGTGCCTAACCCACCCATGTCAACTTTCCCTGTGGGAGGAAACACGGAGTACCCGGAGAAAACCCACGACTTTCGGCAGAGCGTTGACTTTTACTCTTTTCACATGAGACCTGGGTTCGAGTCACATTGAGAAGTTCTCACTGAGATTAGAACCTGCCGCCTTAGAGGTGAAAGGCAAGTGCGCTAACGAGGGAAATACAAAAGAAATGAATGTTTAATCAATGTTTGTAAATCGGATAAAGATTTGTCCTGATTTAGGGACCGGTCATAAAGTAACTGCTAGGGTGGGCTGGAGTGATTTGGGATGGGCCATGGAAAATCTTTGGGCAGTTGCGATGTACCGCCAATTTTTTTGTATGTCCACGGTTGGGCCACCAAACAAAAAAACATGCATGTCTACTTCAAAAACAAAGAAACTAATAGTAAAAGTAAACAAAACTATCCAAATTATCAAATGCAAATGTTGCTATTGTCTGTTGAAGCCATTACTTTGTTTATACAACAACAACAAAAAGTGGTCGAATCACAGCAAATACAACCGACTGGAGAGCAGCTCAGTACCAACGTGTTTGTCAAGCTTGGTGGAATTATGTATGTCAATACAGTGCCGTGCATGTATATTTACAATGTTCGTACCTGCAAGTTTTTTTTATTATAAAAGTGTATTTTCCCAATTTAGATTGGATGGGTCATGAAAATGTTTTTGTAAGATTAGATGGGCTTTGAAATTTTTATCTACATCCCAAGATGGGTCACCGAACTTATTGGCAAAATTTGTGATTTACCTCCAGCCCACCCTAGCAGTTACTTTATGACCAGTCCTTTACATAAAGCCCATAAACTTCAGCTTTGATTTTCTCGGCTTAGACAATACTTATTTTTAAAATTACTTCGCCAATGAACTCATTTCGGCTCGAGTTTGTATATCAGATAAAGATAGGCTGCTCATGTTTTAACTAGTACTTAAAAGGAATATCGCTACCATGCAGTCGCTTTTAAAGCACGTCATTCTGTAATAATGTAGGCTATATATAGAATCTTATATTTGCGCGCTAATTCCTTACTATTTTTAATATGTTGTCCTTTAGTAACATGATACCAGAATAACTATATAGACGTGGTTTGATTCAAACGAGGTTGTTGAGCTACTAGAACTTATAATTGGTAGTTAAGAATGTTAAATTTGATTATTAAAAAATAAAATTGTTAATAAAAGCAACACCCCACCCCATATTCTGTTGTTTCCTATCTTAATTCCCATTAGACATTACTGCAACATCTGTTACTTCTTATTCCAAGCTGATCCGAGAAAAGTCAAAACAAGTTCTGTTTGGCGGTCACCCCGAATGATCGATTAATGAATCAGTACACTTGTACAGTTGCTCAACAAGTGCCAATGCTTCTACTAAAACCCAGCTGGTATTTTTTTTGTTTTCTTTATTTGAACTTGGAGATTGCATACCAGCGACTTAAGTTATATATCCGATGCATAAATTATACATTAACGCATTGTGTTTACTCTGCCTGGCAAAACAAGACAAACGTTTGCTATTAATTTCTCATCCAAATTTAACCGAAATTTATCCATTAGGTCCGCAAATTGTCGTGTTAATATGTTTGATTGTTTTTGAGTTCTCATGCTGACAGACACAAACACACACACACACACACGATGACACGAAGGAAAAAATAACTTCCTCGCGCCGCAGATAATAAAGGCAGATACAATAATTTTTTTATGCGTATACCTATTAATTTCAGGGAGTTACTTTAACCAGTGGAGCTATTTTTGAACACAGTTTTACTCAACATTTGGAGATAAATTTGGTTCAAAATAACTATTGCTCATCCATGGTCACAGATCATCCCACGCACGTTTCCTATATTTGCATGTAATATAGATACAAACGGTGCCTTTCTCAGTTTGATTTGATCATCTTGTGTTTCTAGTAAACAATTAAACATAATCGCAGCAGGTTATGATACGGACATGACAATTATAACGAGCATTACGATGCATGTGCTATATAGTATTATATCACACCGCTTCCTATATACTGTGAACAAGCCCTTCCGATAGTATGACTCCTGTAGTATTGGCCACAATTCAAAACTCCTTTAAAATCGATGACGTCCTTAAAGTGATTTATAGAAGACGAAACATTCTTTCTTATGGAGTTATGAAAGTATATCATTTAGAAATGAGAACAACACGTAATCAAAACTACACTATACTATGCCATTTATACATGCAATGGTAATTGAACCGCACTCGGTTGAACCGCAAAACTGCAGCATTACCTTCTAACAGTAACCTTGACAGTAAAACAAATCTCGTGCAATTAGAATTACAAATTGCCGTTGGAATTTCTATCTTAAGAGGCTAAGAGCATATATAATTATATAAGACGGTTATAATTGTCTTTGAAAACAGTATAAACGTTTATTGTTTTTTTTTACACAATAAGCGAGTGATTAAAGTACTGACCTAGACGTCACTGACGTTCTTTTTTTATGTCGTGGGAAAATAGAAAAAAATTGCATATCTGGATATTTTAAGTTCAATTAAGTGCTTTCTCGATATTTTTGGATTCCATCCCGCTCCCCAATCAAAAATCAAATGGTCCGCTCTTATTCTATATACAGTATACCTCGCACGTCTAACCGCCGCGTTTTCCTTTAATTAATTATATAGCCGTACGAATAGTGCGCGTCGTGCTCTATGTCTCTATTTTTAGACGATACTGGAAACACTAAGAATGTTTTGGCATCTCACTCGAGGATTTTGTTGATGAAAGTTTCGAGTGTCTACATACAGCAATTTGCATCCAAGCATGCACAAACCGCAAACATTTTCGCGCGTTTTTTTACGTTTGAAACGGGGCGTTTACCGTTGGAAGCTGAAATGCATTCACCGCTCATGTGATGTGTCACAGTGAAAAGCCTTAAGCTATTTTTGGCACGTTTCAATATTTCCAAGCCCATGATAATACGTTCTAGTCACAAAAAGTATGAATATAAACAAGTTTGGTCGCTCTTAATACAATATCGTGAGCTTGAAAATACTGAAACGTACACGAAAGCACAATGCAAATTGCTGTATTTTATGGTGCCAGTTCTGTACCTGTTTTCGCAACTGTTCCTGTATAAAATTTATGCTCGAAATTTTTCATCCATACTAAACCGCCTTCTTTGAATTGAATTTTATTAATTTGCCACAAATAATTACAAAATAAAACAATTAACAATTATTACAAAAGTGAGAAGAGTCATTGTGCTCGGTGTGGAACAAGCAGCAAAGTTTATCGTTATAATATTGGAGTCAGGTGTCAATTGGGATGCAAGTCCTGTTCCTTTCCCCAGTCACACTTGTGTCCTCTGTTTATTGTAGATGTATGCGTAACGATTGTGTTGTGACAAATGATTAAATTAAAAAAGTATAATATTAGAAAAGACAAAAAAATGAAGAATTGTGACGAGGTGTAGTCCAACTAGAAGCCTATAGGCTTATTTTAAAATTGCATGCTAGGCTACCTCATGTCAAATATTAATGAATAAGTTACTTAAATATATATATATTATATATAAATATATATATAATTATATATATATATAATAGAAGATAATCTATATTGTTATCTCGGTCAGAAGGTTATATTTTCATCGACGTTTCTTTGTGTGTGTGTTAACATATTAATATGAAAATTTGTGTGACTAATGGACACATTGCCCAAGGACAAATGGTTAAGAAAATGATGAGAAATTAGCAAAAGGATGTGTCTTGTTTTGCCGGACAAAGTAACTGAATGCGTGATTGCTCTTTGTGTATAATGTGTGCATGATACATAACCTAGACTCGTTGGCGGAGGTGTTTAAGAGTGTCCTCTAGTTGAGTGTCGAAATTTCTAAACTGAAGTGACTATACACAGGCCAACATCACCTACTTTGTGAATTGTAGAAAACGTCCTTTACAGAAAATTAATTACATAACAAAAATTCTTTATGTTTTCAAGAAAGATCCAAAACATGGTTTTGGGTAATTCCCGCGGTATGTTTTCGTTCTTCTCATTCATATTAAAGTTCTTGGTAGCTTTAAAAACAATGCTTTTAAACATTTTTTTAAAATTAGACAAATTTATAATGATATATAATGATATATAATGATATATATAAAATATTTAATGAAATAACATACTCTCTGACATCAAAATAATACTGTAAATACAAAATAATACTAAGTCTAGATTGATTATATAAAAGTGTTCTATTGCCAGTACAGGTGGCAGGAATATACGCGTTAAAAAGTTCATATATATATAATTATATACAATCAGACACCAAATAAATGCTTATGATATTGCTGACAGGCCTGCGGGAGGAGGTGGGTAAATTGTGAGTTCTTCACTTGACCACTGATATTGGAGACTTGCCAATATATATATATATATATATATTTATATCTTAAAATTACAGCTTATATATATATATATATATATATATATATATATATATATATATATATATATATATATATATATATATATATATATATATATATATATATATATATAATATATATATATAATAATATATATATATATATATATATATATATATATATATATATATATATATATATATATATATATATATATATATATATATATATATATATATATATATATATATATATATGTATATATATTTAATAGAGTTGAAAATTTGTAATCCAGGCATTTTATTAATTCAATAATTCTACAAATTATTTTGATCATTGGAACACTAGCCCAATGCTCTGCCAACTGAGCTGCGCGGTCAGGACGGTTCGAGTAAGTGATATTTCGGAACAGAATCTAGTTCCTTCGATACCAACGTAATCTAGTAATATGATTTTTTCTGTGTTGGTGTTGTGTACTCATGCAGGTGAATATGATGTTTGTGATGTTACTCTGAGTGTATATCCACACCGGGCGAGCTTGAAAAATATGCCCGGCCACGGTGGGATTCGAACCTACGACCATTGGAACACTAGCCCATTGGGACAAGCTGTAATTTTAAAAGCAGTAGTTTTAACAAGAAATTTTACTTCATACATGACTGCCACATACGATCTATATATAATTACTCCGGGTACTGTAAGTACCGGAGTATTAAAATGTCAGATCTTTTTTCTTAGGCGACACAAGTGTGCCGACTTCCACAGTGCACCGTACGCAGCGCACGCAACGCACTACAAAAATACGAAATATCTAAAAATAGCCGCCATTCGTAGTAAGTTCGGAGCGAGCGTTGTGTTTACAATGTATTTAGTTCTATTTACAGTAAATATTATCAAATGAAGGGGTTCTCATACACTCGTTTTTATACAGTGACCACAGTTCATATAAATACAAATCGAAATTCGAGACTTTATCGCGTGTTTAGTAGCGGTTGCCGTTATTGCAAAGCTAGTTCTGATCGACAAATGGCTTGGTTCGTCACTGACGTTAGCCTGTATTTTTTAATTGTGTCAACACTATACGTAGTTAAATTGTATTAACACTCGTCTCCCTTTGTGCCTCGTGGCCAAAATTGAAGTACAAACAACGCACAAATCTATTCGACATATGACATATCTGGAAGTCTTCGATTCGCAAGGCAATTTATATCGCAAACCACAACAATATTGGTAATATTGTCTACCACGCTTGAATTAGACAAAAGCGCATATAAAACATATTTAACTAGATAGCTTTACTACCCAACACTATTACGTCTATTACACAGTTTAATGTTTTATTTATAGAGTATTAAAAATCGGTATCGACGGCTGCAATGTCTTGGTCTTAAAGTAAAATCATTACTAAGATGCTTAAAACAATCTAAACGTTTGATAATAACAAACTTACAGCGAAGCCTTACAAATTAAAACAATCAATCTGTATAAACAAAATATCAACGTAACGCTAGTTAATTATGAGTTATGGTGCCAGTTATGAACTTACTACCATGCATTGAAAAAGTGTTGACAATTAACTATATGACACGACTAACAATATATTACTTTTTAAATAATTTTCTTTGCGTGTTTGATAAATGTGGTTTGTTTACGTAATTCAGTTTCAGGAGTTTTTCTCGAGGGTCGAGGGCGGGAAGCGAGGGTCGAAAAATCATATATAAAACGTCGAGGGTCATATAAAAAAGTCGAGGGTCATCAGTAAAAAGTCCGGGGTCGTATTTCTAAAATATTTTATGGTTTTTATTGTCGAGGGTAGAAATTTGCGGGCATTCCCTATAGATAAATTTGCAAGTGGGGCAAGCACGATAGCGAAAACAATACTTTCAAGATGGCGTCGCGAACCCGAAAACAGCGTATGGCAATGGCAAGTAAAGGTGTAAACAAGTCCTGATTACTCTGATTCAATAGACCATATAGTGAATAGACAATACAATAATTTGCGACATGCAATCCGAGATAACGCAGATAATGCACCACGCCGTTTGAAACTATCTCGACTGTAGCTTTTGATCGGCATGTCTGTTTTCATGTAGCAATATTTTATCATATAAAAAGTAATCGCATATAAAAAATTAATAATTGCATATAAAAATAAGAGCTAAAAATTAAAAGTAAACTAAATGAACACGAGCTAAAATTATTATTTTGTTAAATTATTAAAATGTATACCCTCAAGCTTTTCACCCTCAAATTTCTACCCTCGACAATAAAATTTAAAAAAACCATAAAATATTTGTAAAATACGGCCTCCGACTTATTATATACGACTCGATAAAACACTCCTACGCATGTTTTAAATAGAACTTTTAATAAAGAACTAGATAGCTTTTATTAGAGATAAAAGAGATATTTTTATGTTGTAAAATATTATGATCATTGCATATGTTTTTAGTCACCTGGTGAAGTGGTTACACTGTAGTTCTCCCACTTTTCCAACTTTAATATGCTAAATATCATGCATTAAAGATACCTTCATTGCCGTATATAAGCATACGTTAAAGTAGCTTTGCGCTTAGTTAAGGCCCTATACCCGGAGTGAACGACTGAGTAGGCGTCTTGTTATGCATAAATTGATAATACACAGCGGTCTTTATCTCGGTATAAAGGAGTCTTCATGTACATGGCATGGTTTGACGAATTTCAATGGACATTAACGAGCTTAATAAGCACTGAGCCACGCGGTTTGTATCAACACGGATGTCACCCGAGAAAATTGGTGTAACTAATTTTGGTGGCATTTTGCATCAAAGAGCTTGTGTAAGAAGTAAAAAACTTCAAAAAATCTTATGTTTTGTCATATGCTTGATTGCTATATATATAGACGATTATCGGCTGACGATCATCACAGACTGATACAAACACAGTTTTTAATCCAGTTCCCCTCGGCAATTTGACGACAAAAACGTCGCTATAATATACATTACTCTCCATGTAAACTTCTACCAAATCAGCATCAATAACCATCATTCTAATAATTCATGATGAAAATACAAAAGAAATGAATGTTTAATCAATGTTTGTAAATCGGATAAAGATTTGTCCTGATTTACATAAACTTCGGCTTTGATTTTCTCGGCTTAGTCAATGTTTATTTTTAAAATTACTTCGCCAATGAACTCATAAGATGGGTCGTTTTTAAAGTACGTTTTTCGGCTCGAGTTTGTATATCAGATAAAGATCGGCTTCTCATGTTTTAACTAGTACTTAAATTGACAATATTTTAACTATTATTTTGTGTTTCTTAACATCATATCTGATATGGATAAATATATGGCAAATTGTGTTATTAAAAGAACGCAAATAAGCTTCAGGGCAGGAAATACAATATCCGATATTAGCTAATATTCTTCATTTGCAGTAAGTGCTTCTGACAAGAACTTTCTTTTAAGAAGGGTGGGTCGATTTCTTTCAGACAAAACACTTGAAAAATGTTTTCAATCTGAACGTGATTTCCGCTGTTTGAGCATGTATTTTGGTATTATATATACACAAATTTGTGGTTAAAGCTGGAATTTGTGGCTTATATAGTTGGTTAGAGCGCTGCACCGCAGTCGCAGGACCCTCCGGGGGTAAATACCTGCCTTAAAATTATCATGTTTTGTGATTGGCTTTCAGAAACAAATCAGAAACAAAAATGATCATTGTTTGTGACTCGTTTTTTTAGAAAGACAATTTCTATAGTTTTATTGTCTTTCATTGTTATAATCAACGAACCACGAGCCTGGATATTATAGGTAGATGATGACCCCCCTCAAGTTTGATTCCTGCGGTGAATGCAAAAGGCGGAATGGAATGCGAATAAAAATATCGAAATTCTCGAGAACTAATTTCTTCAATTGCAAACCCCAATCCTGAACCCAACCATAACCCCTGTTCATTCCGCCTGTTACATTCACCTGGTAATTTATTATTGAGCAAGAAGTTCTTGAAACAGGAGTTGATGATTAATATCGTTAGTGGAACGTTGTTCTCAAGAAGTGTGGGTCGGTAATTCCTTTAGAGAAATCACTTTGAAATTTTAGTTTGAACGTGTATCCGCATGATATACTCAGGTATACTATTGTAATATTGTACTTGTTTCTTTGAAGCCAAATGAAGGTCAAGACACACCGGACGCGATTCGACAACGGGACGCGATTTTTAGTTTTTGAAAGTTAGTTCTAAATATTTGGAAAATTTAAACCAGAATCAAAGTTATTGGTCAGTGAAAATCGAAAAATCGCGTCGCGTTGCCGAATCGCGTCCGGTGTAGCCTACGTAGCAGGCGTTTAGTGCGGGCGGGAGAAGAGAGGGTGTGCATGTCTTCACCCACCCGCATATATATATATATATATATATATATATATATATATATATATATATATATATATATATATATATATATATATATATATATATATATATATATATATATATATATATATATATATATATATATATATATATATATATGCGATCACTGCATCCCTCCCTTACTTTGAATTGTCACGGATGTTCTAACGAAATGTCAATAATATTATAAAATCGAATTATTAAATCTACTAAGCATTATATATGTTGTGACCATATCTATTGATAGGTCTTCTGTCCCTCGCAGGATATACCTTCTCTCAGCAAGTTCATCGTTTAATTCAGTGTTTGTGTCAGGGAGGTTATTATCAAGTTTACTGCAATCTTCCTTATTTGCATGCATCCTCAGAGTTGTGTTGAATCTCTTGTTGTAGCACTTTCTTAAAAAATCTTTTGTTGTGGCACTTTCTTTCTTTCTGCATGGATCTATCTTGTCTTTTGTGTGCTGTATGTAAATCATCTTTACTGACTGTAGAGATATATCAACACTCTGTTACATTACATGTGAAATAGTCTGGATCTATCTTGTCTTTTGTGTGCTGTATGCAAATCATCTTTACTGACTGTAGAGGTATATCAACATTCTATTACATTACATGTGAAAGAGTCTGGATCTATCTTGTCTTTTGTGCGCTGTATGTAAATCATCTTTACTGACTGTAGAGATATATCAACACTCTATTACATTACATATGAAATAGTCTAGATCTATCTTGTTTTTTGTGTGCTGTATGTAAATCAGTCTTTACTGACTGTAAAGATATATCAACACTCTATTACATCACATGTGAAATAGTCTGGTTCTATCTTGTCCTTTGTGTGCTGTATGCAAATCACCTTTACTGACTGTAGAGGTATATCAACATTCTATTACATCACATGTGAAATAGTCTGGATCTATCTTGTCTTTTGTGTGCTGTATGTAAATCAGTCTTTACTGACTGTAGAGATATATCAACACTCTATTACATTACATGTGAAATAGTCTGGTTCTATCTTGTCCTTTGTGTGCTGTATGCAAATCATCTTTACTTACTGTAGAGATATATCAACACTCTATTACATTACATGTGAAATAGTCTGGATCTATCTTGTCTTTTGTGTGCTGTATGTAAATCAGTCTTTACTGACTGTAGAGATATATCAACACTCTATTACATTACATGTGAAATAGTCTGGTTCTATCTTGTCCTTTGTGTGCTGTATGCAAATCATCTTTACTTACTGTAGAGATATATCAACACTCTATTACATTACATGTGAAATAGTCTGAATCTATCTTGTGTTTTGTGTGCTGTATATGTAAATCAGTCTTTATTGACTGTAGAGGTATATCAACACTCTATTACATTACATGTGAAATCATGGGCGTACGGGAAGGAAAAAATTAGGGGGGCGGAAAGAAATTTGCACGACTTTTTCGGATTGTGCCCGAGTTGTCAAAAAAATTTTCCGGAGAAACTTTCCAAAATTGTTGTCGACGGCGGGGGAGGGTGGGGAAGTGATTACGAAAAATTCCTATTAGATAGTATAGCATATTTCCCACAAAATTGACAGAATTTGTCCCATTTATTTTTATAATAAGCCAATATTGCCCGACTGTGAAGCGAATATTGCCCGATTGGCTTTGTTTGCCCAACAAACTGGAGGAGGGCTGCCTCCCCCCGCCCCCCCCCCTCCCCCGCCCGGTACGCCCATGTGTCTATCTTGTCTTTTGTGTGATGTATGTAAATCAGTCTTTACTGACTGTAGAGATATATCAACATTCTATCACATTATTTTTATTTTTTTATTTAAAATATTGCAATATTAAAAATTTAAAAAAGAGTACGATTAAGGAGAAATTAGTACATGTGGAGTATTGTCAATTCTGTGTGCTGTATGTAAATCAGTCTTATAACTGATTGTAGAGATATATCAATTCTATTAACATTATATGTGAAATATAATCGTTCATATATTTACACTGAAGAATCCGTCGTATCTACCTGGTAGATGTCCTCTGCCTTTCTATAAACAGTTACACATTTCCAATCGATGTCAAGCTTAGTTTGTCACTCACAGCATCTTGACAAATTGATGAATAGGCAATTCCAGCTGTAGACTAAATTTTGATCTCGGCAAGAAGAACAAAATCCATCACCACAGCTAGAAAGAGCATGTTAACATTAGTAAAGTTGCAAAGTTTGGCCGCGAAATCTTGTAAAATGCGGAAATATATAGCCCTGCGAAATTTTCAAATTTTGTATTTGTATTACGCCCGGGAAAATGTACCACTTTCCGCCCAAATGTGGTGCATTTTCCCGTGCGCAATACAAATTAATACAGAATTTGCAAATTTTGTTGGCCTATATTTTCCTTATTTTACAACATTTCGCAAGCAAACTTTGCGATTTTACTAACTTCAATATACTCTTTCTAGTTGTGGTGATGGATTTTGTTCTTCTTGCCCATGCAGATCAAAATTTAGTGTATAGCTGGATTCGTCCATTGCAGGACGATAACATTGCTGGAACAACTTGTAACCAGTCTGTTGAGTTCAACAACCTTATAGCAAGTTGTCAACAAGCTATTGACAACTTGTCAACCAGCTGGGAGCAAGCATGCGAACACATCCTGTTGACAAGTTGTTGGAACAGCAATGCTACAAGTCTGTTGCAGGTTTGTTACAAGATTCACCATTGTTTATACTTGTATCATCTGTCCTCTTTCAGCGCAATCTTGACGGTCCATTTCTGGTCTGTATTTTCGACAACACAATATATTATAAAGTATTCCCTTCTTGCGATGCCATAGGTTGCAATCCACGATTAATATCGACAATAATATTGTAGACAGGACGAACGCTGCCAGGAGTAATTTTGTTGAACCAATGTAGATTATCATCTCGTTTTGCGGCTCTAGAAAGGGATTGATCTTTGATTAGTCAAATATATATTTGATAACAAACTAAATTTCTGAAGTAATAGGTGTAATTCATTTAATGTTGAACTGTCTGTTCCAGTGTAGGTAGTCTCAATAATAGGAAAGTTGGGGATTGATAGGGATACAATTTCATTCTTGAAACTAAAGGCGGATTTCCAGTCCTCGCACGAAGCTCCTCGCTGCGAGTGCATGCATCAGCACTTTCATCCAAACACAATGCTAAACAGTTAATTTTAATTAAATGCAAGCAGTCGCAGCGAGTTGGGAGGAGCTTCATGCGAGGACTGGAAATCCGCCTTAATACAAGGATAACTCCAACTTGCTTCATCCACAACATTGTCAACAATCTTGTTACATCATTGGTACCGGTCAGTTCTAACAATGTTGTTACATTATTGGTCAGTTCTAATAATGTTGTTACATCATTGGTCAGTTCTAACAATGTTGTTACATTATTGGTCTGTTCTAACAATGTTGTCACATCATTGATCAGTTGTAACAATGTTGTTACATCATTGGTCAGTTGTAACAATGTTGTTACATCATTGGCTAGTTCTAACAATGTTGTTACATCGTTGGTCTGTTGTAACAATGTTGTTACATCATTGGCCAGTTCTAACAATGTTGTTACATCGTTGGTCTGTTCTAACAATGTTGTTACATCATTGGCCAGTTCTAACAATGTTGTTACATCATTGGTCAGTTCTAACCAATGTTGTTACATCATTAGTCAGTTCTGACAATGTTGTTACATCATTGGTCAGTTGTAACAGTGTTGTTACATCATTGGTCAGTTGTAACAATGTTGTCACAATGTTGTTACATCACTGGTCAGTTGTAACATTAGGGCCATTTATACGGAACAAAATAAGACGCGACTTACATAAGACGCGACTTAAGTAAGACGCGAGTTTGTGGTATAAAAGGTACAAAATTCTTATGTAAGACGCGTCTTGGATAAGACGCGTCTTACATAAGAACAGGTCTTTTAGCTGTTCTTATTTAAGTCGCGTCTTAAATAAGAAATTTTGGACAAAAGTCTAACTACACATGCCAGAAACTTGAAACAACGTAAAATTTAATGCCTTGCATATTAAAACAAAAACAACCAATACAACATTATAGCTATAGCAAATAAATAAGACCAAAACCGTAGAGAACCATTTATGCGATAACTCCACTTATTTAAGTCGCGTCTTATGTAAGTCGCGACTTATTTTGTCACGTATAAATGGCCCTAATGTTGTTACATCATTGGTCAGTTCTAACAATGTTGTTACATCATTGGTCAGTTGTAACAATGTTGTTACATCATTGGTCAGTTCTAACAATGTTGTTACATCATTGGCCAGTTCTAACAATGTTATTACATCATTGGTCTGTTGTAACAATGTTGTAACATCATTGGTCGGTTGTGACAATGTTGTTACATCATTGCTCAGTTGTAACAATGCTGTAACAACATTGTTGACAACTTGTTCTTAGGGTGCAGCATGCAATTTTGTTCAAGCCCGTCGATATCAACCGGGAACAGGTTGGTCAGTTCTAACAATGTTGTCACATCATTGGTCAGTTGTAACAATGTTGTTACCACATTGGCCAGTTCTAACAATGTTGTTACATCGTTGGTCTGTTTTAACAATGTTGTTACATCATTGGTCAGTTCTAACAATGCTGTTACATCATTGGCCAGTTGTAACAATGTTGTTACATCATTGGTCAGTTGTAACAATGCTGTTACATCATTGGTCAGTTGTAACAATGTTGTTACATCATTGGTCAATTGTAACAATGTTGTTACATCATTGGTCAGTTCTAACCAATGTTGTTACATCATTAGTCAGTCCTGACAATGTTGTTACATCATTGGTCAGTTGTAACAATGTTGTTACATCATTGGTCAGTTGTAACAATGTTGTAACAATGTTGTTACATCATTGGTCAGTTGTAACAATGCTGTTACATCATTGGTCAGTTGTAACAATGTTGTTACATCATTGGTCAGTTGTAACAATGTTGTTACATCATTGGCCAGTTCTAACCAATGTTGTTACATCATTAGTCAGTCCTGACAATGTTGTTACATCATTGGTCAGTTGTAACAATGTTGTTACATCATTGGTCAGTTGTAACAATGTTGTAACAATGTTGTTACATCATTGGTCAGTTGTAACAATGTTGTTACATCATTGGTCAGTTCTAACAATGTTGTTACATCATTAGTCAGTTGTAACAATGTTGTTACATCATTGGTCAGCTGTAACAATGTTGTTACATCATTGGTCAGTTCTAGCAATGTTGTTACATCATTGGTCTGTTGCAACAATGTAACAACGTTGGCCAGTTCTAACAATGTTGTTACATCATTGGTCAGTTGTAACAATGCTGTTACATCATTGGTCAGTTGTAACAATGTTGTTACATCATTGGTCAGTTGTAACAATGCTGTAACAATATTGTGGAGAACTTGTTCTTAGGGTGCAGCATGCAATTTTGTTCGAACCCGTCGATATCAACCGGCAACAGGTTGTTCGTTTTTACGCGTGTATATCTAAACAAATTATTTTATTGAAAAGGAGGGTATTCACATTCTAAAACATGGTGTTTACCTGAATCCTGCGTCTCTTTAGTCTTTAAAGATGACGGATAGGTTGTGTTTAGGTTGCTAACACTCGCCAGGCTGGGCTTCGTCACTCTTGATTGTTTTTGAGATTGTCTTTGGGTTGACTTGGTATACGGCCAACATTCCGTGTCGGTTTTGATCGATATATATTTATCAGCGCCCGACAACGACGTCGTTTTCATGTCCTTATTCTCTGTGGTAGCACCACAACCAGGCAAGCATTGATTAAAGAAGATATACCGCTGATCTTGGACAATCGCAGTCAGTCCGCTATAGGGATTAAGCTTATGGCGTGGTTGAGGCTTGCTACAGAATGATGATGGGCTGCAATTTCTCAGATTCTCTGGATTGTTAGGTAGTTTTGCCTTGAATTCAGTTTCGTTCACTAAATAGAACAAGATTTATAGTTCACTTCTCTGCCAGGTTAATATATATTATATTTTATTTATTTCACGTTGTAACAATGTTGTTGTGAAGCCGATATCAGGGGGTGTTCGCACTTCTTGTTCCCAGTTGTTGTAAATCTTGAACAAGTTGTTATCATTTTGTTACAAGGTTGATGACGGTAACAAACTAACTGCAATTAGTTGGAATAAATGCTTACCTTCGTTAGAAACAAGATCAGTCTTGTGCAATTTGTTAATCTCAATAATCTGTGTAACATTATGACATTTGCACGAAATATGGTCGTACACGACATATTTATAAAATTTTGTTTGATTGTTGATATCTGCTGCTACAATTTCTATTTCTTTCTGTGTTAAAGCAATGGGCATTTCAATGGAACTGTGCCAACAAGCTTTGATGCAGCGATGTACTTTGATAAAGTACGGTTCTCTTGACTCGGGCGTTGTAAAATCTCCGTTGTAAATTGACACGACTTCCTCATACGGTCTACCATCTGAGTCTAAAAATTAAAATTTAGAAATTTGTTACCGAGGCATTTTGCATTACTCATGATTGACCATTACACAATATTGGAAATATAGATGACAGTGGTCAGTACATGTGTCCAGCGAGGTTCGATTCCTGCAACATATAGAGTCGTCTGTATAATTTTACCTCGCATGTGAGAAGAATACGAGTGGTCTCCATTACGAGCGGTCTCCAGGCGGAACAGCAGTTTCGAATTGCTATAGAGTTATCCAGTAAAGTTAATTTGTAAACGGTCTGGTATTATTTATTGTTAACTCTGCACTTACTTGCACCTGGCCTGTATTCCTGGCCGTTCAGAAAACCTTGCAAAAGTAAAGCCATCACGAAATACTGTCCAGCAATATATTTCAAGTTCACAACGCTGCCAAAATCTAAAAGATGAATTTAGAGAATTCAAATTTCAAATTCAAATTTAAAAAATTCAAATTTTTTAACAAAATTTATGCAACTGCCGTTGCTATGACAACAAGGACGTATCTAGTGAGATGCCAATAAAATCTTCTTATGAATTAAGACCTGTGGTGTTTGGTAGAATTAAATCGAGACCAGTCTTCTCACTAAGTCAATGTTAGAGAAAACTGGATAAAGTGAATATTGACAGTACTGTAATGTATACCATAGCATGGTGAATTTTTCACGGAAACAAATATCATTAACCATATAATATAGCATGCAATACCAACATAACTACTTACCCATATCTGTGTAGTTGCTTGAATTCGAAAAAATTCTTCTGATGATATATTTAATCCAGGTGCATGGTCTTCTCTTGAGCCTTGTCACTTGCAGATAAAAGTTTGTCTCCTTCGCGCTCACCGCTTTTATAAGCCATCATTGGAAACCTTAGATTAACCGCACAAACCGCAACCAGAATCAACAATGCAGAGAAATATGTTTTCCAAACAAAGTTCTTATTACAGGAACAAGATTTTTGCGGCCAGCAGAATTATCATATCAATGAAATCATATTACAAGTACATTTCTTAGTGATTTCGTTGCAGCTATATAAGAGATTCGTAGGCGGTTAATTAGCAGTCGCTTATATACGCGCGTCAGTGCATCGATATGCTTCTAACAACGTGAGGTTGAGAGTATATTATACTATATATAGGCGGGAATATTGTTAGATCATACTTTAAATTAAACTGATCTGTTAATTGTTGTATATAAATACATGCATGCAGGCGAGTAAAATGTCAGTATAGGTAAATAAAGTAAATCCAGCAATTATGTGCTAACGCTCCATTGTTCCGGACGTGATATATTGTCAAGAATCAGAAACAATATCAATTTCAAGTGTTACAATACTTTCGATCTGTTATTAAATTGTGCTGCAATGGGGGCATTTATAAACTGCAGTCCATTGAAAGTCACGGATTTATAAATCTGTATACAAGGCAACCGAAAACTTTCTTCAGTCTTTAGTCTAAACTCCGCACTGCAAGGATATAGTTTAAGTATATAGTGTTGGTACCACAGTGGTTAATCCATGTGCTTTTCACTTTTGTGATTTTGATTCCTGCAATGTAGTGGTCGTATGTGAGAGAAGGGCTTCCAGTTTGACTTTTCAAAATCGCAGGATTCCTCCTGTAGTCATAACTCTGATGCATGTATGGAAAACAATTGCAACTGCGTGATAGACCTATCTATAGTATAAATATACCGTTAGTTTAGTTTAGTTTAGTTTAGTTTAAGTTCCCTTCTGTATAGTAACACTGGATCAATAAGAGATGATCTTATACTGCACCTCTATAGGAAGAACAGTATATAACTGCATGAATAGAGCTAGCTATCCAGTATAAGTTATAGTATAGTTCAGATTTCTTCCTGTAGTAATACTGGATCAACAAGAGATTACCTTACTGGACCTCCAGGGAGAACAGTTTAGAACTGATAGAGCTATCAAGTATAAATAAAGTTAGTTTAGTTTAGGTTTTCTCCTGTAGTAACACTGGATCAAAACGCGATGACCCTTTTTATACTGCACCTCATAGAACTATCCAGTGTACTGAAATGATGTATTTATTCAAAGTTTAATACTACTCTATTAATAGCAGATGATATCTAAATACCAATACACTAATCTCAGACACAACGATTCTTTATCAACATTTCTTCCAACGAATAGTTAAAATTAAACGTGCATGCATGACATGGGGGTGTACGCTTTGTCTGTATAACTATAAAGAGATTTTTTTATGCATATGTCACGACTGTTTAGCCTTACGAAAGAATGTTGTAGGCTATATATATGCATGCAAGCGTCGAAGGCTTAAGTTGCGTTTGGCATAAACATATAAAAGTCAAAAATAAACATGCACGGTGTTTTTTATCACAGTTCACGCAATACGCGACCACCTCATACAAAAAGGTTGAGAGCACCGGTTGTTTTTGACATTTAGGCGCGGTCACAGTTCAAGATCATGCAGAAACGTCATCAATTGAAGCCCGGCTGTTTATATAGAATAATAAGTCGTTAAAAATATATTTTCGTCAACTAAGCTCTAGAATATTGTCTTCAATTTAGAAATAAAATTATTTACTTCTGCTACAAGGTGTACTTATATGTGTTGCTTAATTTGGATGTGATCTTCGTTTAATATCTCTGGACACTTGGTGTTTCCACAAACCATGCAAAACTTATATTATTATACGCAGCATGCAACCTGCAATTATATCACGGTATGAGGAAATTCTTTTCATTATATATATAGAGATAGTGATAGTACATGTTTTTTAATGCAGGCTATTCTTGCATTTCATATGACGTCGCAAAAGTGACGGGGGGTCAACTCTAAAACAAAACACAGTTATCAGAGTGAGTCGATTGTTCGTTTTATGTATTAGCCTTGTGTTTGGTGGCAAATACATGGAATTTCGTATCATTTCCTTACTCCAGTACAGCATAAGCATCAATACGTTTGAAGTTGACCCCCATCACATTCACTGCATAATAGCGTAGTGAAACCCAAGAATACCTTAAAGTGATCTGATGTTGTACAGAACTATTACTGCTGAGTTAACCACAGTGGTCCATGGTCAGATCATGCAGAGATACCTTAAAGTGAGACGTGTCGCATACAAGGGTGCAGCGGCTGAAAAGGCATTTTGGTCGGATAATAATTGTGAAATACGTTTGTTCACTGATAGCGGGATTTGTTTTATGATTGATGTTGGATTATTCGAATGACTGTTGATGAAAAGGGGGTCATTATTAGGTTTCCGGTAAGGCTTGTAACTCTGCTCGTGTAAATTGAAAGTTAAGTCGAGGACGTTGACGGTTTGGTGGCAAATTTCGGCTGTTATCTTTAATTGGAAGTTCTCTGCAAACAACTTGTGCAGATCTTTTCTTGCCTTATCAGCTAGACGTTTGGAAGTTCCCTTCAATAAAATAAGTCCATCATCACGATAAAGACCAACGTATAATCTTTACCGTATTTCTCAGCTAAGGAGTTTAGAATAAATAAGCCGACTAGCTCACATACCTCTGCGCCGTCGTAACTTCCCATTGTAACGTCATATGTATTGTTGCTTTGCCGCTTTTTCCAGATGTTACCACCATTGAAAAGGAGGGAGTTTCTTGCGTGTTTAATGATTGACAATTAAATGACACATGCTGTTCAGGGACGGTAACATAATTTCGAGCCCACGAAATTGATTTATCTAGAAGATCCTCTGTAATGGAGGGATAGTATTCAGCTACAATAAGTATGTCAAAGGAAATAAATGAGTACCTTTGTTTGTTTTTAATGTTCTTAAACCAATCAATAACTGATAAGGAGTTTTTCCATTGCTGCACGCCAATGTTATTACTAATTTGTGAGTTAATGTCATCAAGAATGGTTTTACTAATCTTTCCGAGATCACTTTTCGCTGGGTATATCAGGCGATAGGTTGGGTTGACTTCAAAATTATCTTTGTGGTCCTTAATTGTCACAAACGCTTCATTAGTTGCCATGGTTTCAATGCGGTTACCGATGGAGAGATCATTTGCAAGGTTCCTAAGATCACAGTTTATGTCTTCTAAAATGTCATTGTCGACTATACCTTGTAAGTTTTAGTGACGTTGTCATTGAAGATTTTGTCATGAAACTGATGATATTGGCCCAATCCAGACATTAACTACATCGCTGGCGGAGATGAATGAAGCGTCTTTAGCATTTTGGTTGAGCAAATTTGTTGGGTTTAAAGCCTTAAAGGCCTTAAAGTGGTGTGTAATCAAAACGAAAGGGTTGTTAATCCCATGTTTAACAATTGTATAACTTTGGAAAATAAAGTATTTATTGATTTCTCGAATATTTGAGTTTTTATTAGGAACAGATTAATAAACATTTTGTTAAAGAATGCTTTATAAAGGTACATTAACCGTTATCATAAAGGTAGTCTATATATGAATTTTAAATCAGCACACACCGATCTATATCACGGTATATATATAAGGGTCATCATGTGACGAGATTATATATATAAATTCGTAAAACCCCTTTCAAAATTTATGAAATTTCATCGAAATCCCCCAAATGGCGCTATGCGAAATCATCAGCTCAGCTGGATATATTGTAAATCCCAAACATATACTTTACGCAATTTTTCAGCTGAGTAATACATGCACCACAAGATTATTCTCGAAAAAAATACCGGGTGCATGGAACAGGCACTATATTTGTAACCTTTGTAATATGTTAAAATATTTTCTTAGTGTATCGATGGAATGCGAAACATGTGCTGTTTTGCGTTGGCGGAATCGCGGAAACTTTCAATAAAAGAATGCAATTTACGACTAGCATTTGAAAACACTGTATAATATAAGCATGCATGTTTCGGCTTCTTGCCGGTCAGGGGATGTTCATATGAGCCGCGCCAGGCAAGCCAGCCGGAATGAATCGTGTCTTCAATATATAGTTGAATATTACTACATTGTCAATTCTCACGGTGTTTACAGGAAATGCAAATTGTCTTGTCTTTTGTGTGCTGTATGCAAATCATCTTTACTGACTGTAGAGATATATCAACACTCTATTACATTACATGTGAAATAGTCTGGATCTATCTTGTCTTTTGTGTAGTGTATGTAAATCAGTCTTTACTGACTGTAGAGATATATCAACACTCTATTACATTACATGTGAAATAATCTGGAGTCTATCTTGTCTTTTGTGTGTTTACTGACTGTAGATCAACATTCTATTATTACATTATTTTTTATTTTTTTATTGAAAATATTGCAATATTAAAAATTGAAAAAAGAGTACGATAAAGGAGAAATTAGTACATGTATATGGAATATTGTCATTTTTGTGTGCTGTATGTAAATCAGTCTTTACTGATTGTAGAGATATATCAATTCTATTAACAGTACATGTGAAATAGTCGTTACAAGAATCCGTCGTATCTACCTGGTAGATATCCTCTGCCTTTCTATAAACAGTTACACATTTCCAATCGATGTCAAGCTTAGTATGTTGACAAATTGATGAATAAGCAATTCCAGCTGTCGACCACATGTTGATCTCGGCAAGAAGAACAAAATCCATCACCACAGCTAGAAAGAGCATGTTAAAATTAGTGAAAATGCAAAGTTTGGTTGCGAAATGTTGTAAAATGCGGAAAATATAGGCTATAGCCCTGCGAAATTTGCAAATTTTGTATTAATTTGTAGTACGCACGGGAAAATGTACCACTTTCCGCCCAAATGTGGTGCATTTTCCCGCGCGTGATATAAATTAATACAAAATTTGCAAATTTCGTTGGGCTACAGTATATTTTCCTTATTTTACAACATTTCGCAAGCAAACTTTGCGATTTTACTAATTTCAACATGCTCTTTCTAGTTGTTGTGATGGATTTTGTTCTTCTTGCCGAGATCAAAACTTAGTCTATATAGCTGGAATCATCCATTGCAGGACGATAACATTGCTGGAACAACTTGTAACAAGTCTGTTGAGCTCAACAACCTTGTAGCAAGTTGTCAACAACAAGCTGGGAGCAAGCAGTGCGAACACATCCTGTTGACAAGTTGTTGGAACAGCATTGCTACAAGTCTGTTGCAGGTTTGTTACAAGATTCACCATTGTTTATATACTTCTATCATCTCTCGTCTTTCAGCGCAATCTTGACGGTCCATTTCTCGTCTGTATTTTCGACAACACAATATATTATAAAGTATTCCCTTCTTGCGATGCCATAGGTTGCAATCCACGATTAATATCGACAATAATATTGTAGACAGGACGAACGCTGCCAGGAGTAATTTTGTTGAACCAATGTAGATTATCATCTCGTTTTGCGGCTCTAAAAAGGGATTGATCTTTGATTAGTAAAATATATTTTTGATAACAAACTAAATTTCTGAAGTAAGATAGATAGTTTATTTGAACTTCCATGGCAGCATACACTGAATTGCAGAAGTTTTACATTATGATTAGATAGATCAACCGGACTGACGTGAAGCAGACCGAGGTAGACTTTGAGCTTACAAATGGCGCTTGAGCAGCCGCTATTAGTCCATACCTCATTAATGATCTGCCTCCAGACCTTATGTGCCTAACCCACCCTGTCAACTTTCCCTGTGGGAGGAAACACGGAGTACCCGGAGAAAACCCACGACTTTCGGCAGAGCGTTGACTTACTCTTTTCACATGAGGACTGGGTTCGAGTCACAATGAGAAGTCCTCATTGAGATTCGAACCTGCGACCTTAGAGGTGAAAGGCAAGTGCGCTAACCACTTCGCCACCGAAGCCCCACTTCGCCACCGAAGTCCCACTTCGCCACCGAAGTCCCACTTCGTCACCGAAGTCCCACTTCGCCACCGAAGTCCCACTTCGCCACCGAAGTCCCACTTCGCCACCGAAGTCCCACTTCGCCACCGAAGTCCCACTTCGCCACTGAAGTGGTTAGCGCACTTGCCTTTCACCTCTAAGGTCGAACTTCACCTCAGTGTAGGTAGTGTCAATAATAGAAAGTTGGGGATTGATAGGGATACAATTTCATTCCTGAAACTAATACAAGGAGAACTCCAACTTGCTTCACCCACAACATTGTCAACAATGTTGTTACATCATTGGTCAGTTGTAACAATGTTGTTACATCATTGGTCAGTTGTAACAATGTTGTTACATCATTGGTCAGTTGTAACAATGTTGTTACATCATTGGTCAGTTGTAACAATGTTGTTACATCATTGGTCAGTTGTAACAATGTTACATCATTGGTGAGTTCTAACAATGTTGTTACATCATTGGTCAGTTGTAACAATGTTGTTACATCATTGGTCAGTTGTAACAATGTTGTTACATCATTAGTCAGTTGTAACAATGTAAAATGTTGTTACATCATTGCTCAGTTATAACAATGCCTGAACAATATTGTGGACAACTTGTTCTCAGTGTGCAGCATGCAATTTTGTTCAAGCATCTCGATATCAACCAGGAACAGGTTGTTCGTTTTTACGCGATATAAACAGAGGAGCGTATTCACATTCTAAAACATGGTGTTTACCTGAATCCCATTAACCACGTCTCTTTAGTCTTAAAGATGACGGATACGTTGTGTTCAGGCTGAGCTTCGCCACTTTTGATTGTTTTTGAGATTGTCGTTGGGTTGGCTTTGTATACGGCCAACAATCCGTGTCGGTTTTGATCGATATATGTTTATGAGCGCCCGATAACAGCCTCGTTTTCATGTCCTTATTCTTTGTG
>CACRXK020001279.1:9747-56989 GCA_902702795.2 Paramuricea clavata | reverse complement strand
TTATGCCGCGTTTACTGCAATGATGTAAAGCCGTCATTACACATGTTTAATAACAAAGTGTAAAGGAGTGCAAAGGGATCTTTCAAACCTTTACCGAGTTTAGATAAAGCAAGGTAAAGCAACCATTAACCTTAATTTAACTACAATTAACTTGGTATTAATTCTGTAATTTCGCCCTGTGGTCATTTGATAGCATACGATCTCGCTTGACTTTCAAGGACCGTATAAATCGTTACAATGTTGATAATGACACAAACTAGGAATTAGTTGACATTGTTTTACTGATATTAATAATGGCATGTACTAAAAGACGAAACGTCGAAACGAAACGACCAAAACAAAACGGCCGAAAATATTAGAGGAAAAATGGAAAACGCTATAATATTAAAATATGAAATTTGCGGGGAAATTTTTGAAATTTGAAAACAATTGGCGAGGTGACTGTGGAGGCAACCCTGAGAGCTTTGACTACATTAGCGCAGAATACTAATCTATTCAGAAAGCCGTCTCTATTCATTTTTGCGTAAGCGTTATTCGTCATCGATCCGACCCTCAGCAAGTGTCCTAAACAGAAGCAGTACATATAACTTGTAAATATTACTACTATATTGTGTCCAATAAAGCTGATAGAATTGAATCTTCTTCTTTGGTGTTTCCAGGGAGGAGATACATCTGTTTAGGGCAATTGCTGAGGGGCGGATAGCGCTCACGCAAGAATTAATAGAGATAGACGACTTTCTGAATAGGTTAACAGGTGGAAAATTTGTCGTCGCTGACCGAAAAATCACGAGCAGAAACAAAGCTTCATTGCATTTACATTCAAGACAGTGCAGAAAGTTAGAAAGTAGCTGTTTTAGCTGACGATTTTTTGCTTTCCCTTCAAACGATTTACAAATTGACGGTTATTCTTTTAGAAATCGATCATGAATTCCTTGTTTTGTGAAGATTTTTTGTAATCGAGTGATTGGACGAAGCAAATATGGCGACGTGAGGAGTAAATACCCTATACGTCGAGCTATGGCTTGTTTAATACCGTAATAAACGAAGAAGAACGTGATATGAGAATGAAATGTAAGTTGAAAGTAATTTTAAATACCTCACATTTTCCATCCTATATGATTCTTAATGTATCTTCAGCGGTCTAAGTTCAAAATACAAGCATGCGAAATTTCACAAATTTTGAAAATATGTGAAAATAGCTTGACTTTAAACTGTATTTTTAAAAAATACAGTTCTTTTCGGCGTTTGTAGGAATCAAACATATCGTCCGGAAAATAGGCTAGGGGCTCACAATGTTTTAGCTAAGTCTTTGAGACCCAGTTGCTACGCACGTGATGTTGTCAAATTGTTACCAAGAATCGAAGGCCGAAATTCGAACTTCCTTCATGCAAACCGCTTCGAGAATGGTTCAGTTTGAATGTTTAGCTCTTAGCGAAAGTACATTTATTATGCGGAGGGGCGGGGATGAAGATAATAGAGACCTTAAGATTGACGTTTACGGCAAACGTCAAACCGCTAGCGCAGTTTTTGTTTCGTTCCCCGCAGGAACGAAACGGTACTGTATTTGGTTTCGAACAATTATCACAGGAAAGTGACGTCAGAGATCAAAGTTATCCAATCCTTTGCCAGTATTCTTGCTGAAACGTCAATTACATTTAGAATCGTCCAATGAGATGACTGCTCCTAGCATAAGAAGTTTTTTGGAGGCGTGGCGTATAATTGGGAATCTTAGTTAATTATATGTCAACATATGAGACTAATGCGGTCTATCCGCTATGTGTGACCACGTGATGTCCTAGATTTTAGCCAGAATTTTAAAAGCTCTTGCTTGGCATTTAAGTCTTTAATTCATTTAAGCCTGGCCCTTACAATTGAATTTAGTCTTTTTTGGGACCGGGAACAGTTTGACCAAGCTAAGAATAAATGCGCGGCCAGATAACATACTGCGCTTGGTCAAATACTTCATTTCAAAAAATTAAAAATGAAGAAATATGTATACATTGTGGCATAATTATATAATTAGACGCTCGTTTCCGTATGCTCTTGTAATATATAAATAGGAAGTCCGTAACATGTTTACAACTTCTAGGCTGCTTTCCTTATCTAAATTTGGAAATGGCGTATATATCTATGGGCGTGACAAGTATTGGTATTTAAAAATAGTAGCGTAAATGTGACTCTGATGTAATCTTTCTACTGTCAATCATTTTTAAATCAACCAATCAAAGACAAGAATGACGAATTGCAATGTTAACTCGAAAACTAAGATTAAGACATCATTTGGCCTGTGATCTAGAAGTGGACGGAGTGAGAAGGTATGCGATTTTAATGTTTCAAAATTAATAGTGAGTTTATTTACAAATTAACCAACAAAATAGTTTCTTCGATTTCTGTAAAGATTAGAAAACGTAGTGGTGAATTTAGATGAAGCTCAATGTTCTAATATTTTTTTGTTTCCTTTATAGGACGAGGCACATTTATTTACGCCGTAATCAACATTGAAGGTATGTTATATATTCATGTATTTAACAATAATTGAATTTGCTATAAATGTGGTGCTCATTCAATAGCTATATTTTTCATTTTCCATTGGTTTCTCAGTGATTTAAGTGTCTAAATTTCTGATTTTTCTGATTAATTTTGACTGCGTCATGCATGAGCAAGGCGTGGCAGCTACAAATTATGTATTTTCTGTCTTTGAAAGGTTAGCTTTATAGGTAATAGCTATATCTATAACAAACAATAGTAACCTTTGTTGGTAGTCGTTATGAAGTTTAGAACGCGCATTGCATGCATTTTTCCACGTTTATATAGTGAGACATTTTAACTGCGTCACAGCCAGGCTATAGTATAAATGCGCATCCACTAAAGTATACTGTACATCTAAATGTGACTTTCTCATTTCTAACAAAGGTTTAAAGTAGCTGACACCTTTGATAATTTTTTAAATTATCATTAAATGACATTTTTTGCTAGTTTCGTACGAATTTTAACTGCGTCACAGCCAGGCTATAGTCAATGCACAGCCACCAATGTAGACTGTACATCTAAATATGACTTTCTCATTTCTAACAAAGGTTTAAAGTAGCTGACACCTTTGATAATTTTTAAATTATCATTAAATGACATTTTTTGCTAGTTTCGTACGAATTTTAACTGCGTCACAGCCAGGCTATAGTCAATGCACAGCCACCAATGTAGACTGTACATCTAAATATGACTTTCTCATTTCTAACAAAGGTTTTAGAGTAGCTGACAGCTTTAATACAGTAGTTTGTCATATTCTCACTAAATGACATTTTTTGCTAGTTTCGTACGGATTTTAAGTGCGTCACAGCCAGGGAATAGTCAATGCACAGCCACTAAAGTATATACTGTACATCTAAATATGACTTTCTCATTTCTAACAAAGGTTTTAGAGTCACTGACAGCTTTGATAGTTTGTCAAATTCTCATCAAATGACATTTTTTGCTAGTTTCGTATGCATTTCAACTGCGTCACAGCCAGGCAAAAGTCATAATGCACAGCCACTAGAGTAGACTGTGCATCTAAATATGACTATTTCATTTCTAGCAAGGGCTTAGAGTAGCTGATAGCTTTGATAATTTTTCAAATTCTCATTAAAGGGGCAATGTCACCGGTTTTTGGGTAATTCCAACCCTCGCAAATTTTGCCCAAAACTGAAAAAGAATGAGTGTAAGCACAAAATAAAGCAATAATAGACACAAAAAACATGGACAGAAGTCTGGATGGGCAAGGTTACGCCAGGATTGAGATGGATTGTAAATGGCATCTTGATCAGTTAATTGTTGGCAGACACTTTTTCAAGTTTTAGTTAATTTTTATGAAAATGTCATGTTACATGTCAGTGGGTGCAAGTTCAAAATTGTTCAATATGACTCAAATATCATAACTTAATCCATTTCAATGTTTGTTTTTAACCTTGTAGTTCAGTTTTTGAATAAAAGGCATTTCAATTAAGTAAAAAATCGGTGACATTGCCCCCTTTAAATGACATTTTTGCGAGCTTCGTATGGATTTTAACTGCGTCACAGGCAGGCTATAGGCCTATAGTCAATGTGCAGCTACTAAAGTATACTGTACATGCATGAAGATATGACTATTTCATTTTTAACAAAGGCTTAGAGTAACTGGAAGCCTTAATTGATAGATTTTAATTGTCAATATGGCTACTACATGTATGTGAACTCTAAAAGTCAGCCGGTTTGTTTGTTTTCAACCTTAAGTTAGGCCTATATTATTTACATATAATAAGATATGAATGGGACTGCTTTTAATTTTAGATATATCCACAGCGCATAGTCAAGTTCCAGCACTGTCCCATTACGGTAAGACTTTCTAGATTTCATTGCATTAAAAATGTCATAAGCCAGGTTATATACACTGCATGGACCAACTCAGAAGACAATTTTTTGAAACCTCTCTTAATCGATTGAGGGATGCACCTCGACATAATTTTGAGTATCTGCAACAGACTGCACATTTTGAAGAACTGTCCTTTTCCAATTATTCTTTACCAGATTTAGAGCCATTTCTTAGTTTCAACATAAATGATATTGACTATGTTGCACAAGCTATGTACCCTGTTGATGGTCCTGCAAATGTTCATCCCATAAAAGTTGTAGGAGATGGTAATTGTTTATTCCGGTCTTTCAGTTTTGCCATGTTTGGTACTGAAGAATATCATATTGAAATGAGAGCAAGGGCTATAATAGAACTTCTTTGTCATCCGGAGCATTACTTGAGTGTACAAAACATGTTTCATTCCGATGACCAACAGCTTCTATTTTGGATGGCTAATTATTCAAGTCCATCGGAAACGTCTTACTTAAATATGCATTACATAGACAATGTATCTCAAGTGCTAAAAGCAGTTACAGCAGATTCGCTAAACTCTAACTCCTGGGTAGGCATTTGGCACATTGCTGCCCTCTCCTCTGTCTTGCATAAAGCTGTTAAAAGCATCTACCCTGCAGAAGCTGTTGGCATAGCAACCAACAGTACGGTCAGGTATGTTTTAAACAGATCACTATATCCACGAACAGAAATGAACACAGATCAGTGTATATACATTATGTGGACATCATGCTCATCAAAATGTACACGACTATGGCAACCAAACCATTTTGTTGTTTGTTTTAGTGATGAATGTTTCCAGTCTCAAAACAGCACACATTTCTCTCAAGCAGAATCAAGGTTTTCAGACAACAAAAAGTTTTGTCAAGCAGAATCAAAATTTTCAGAGAACGCAAAATTCTCTCGACCTGAATCAAACAAGTTCGATACAAAATTTTGTCAACAAGAATCAAATTTTTCAGACAACACACAATTTTCAGAAGCAAAATCAGAGTTTCAAAATCAAACTGAAAAAAGCCAATCCAATAAGGCTACCCCAAAAAAGCGAAAATTGTCAAAGGAAGCCAGCTCAACAAAAGCAAAATACCTTAAAACAAATAAAGGTAAAAACCTGGAAGATTTTAAATATGATGTGGAAAACTTTATGTCCTTTATTGAACAAATACCAAAAAGTAATTGTCATTACTGTAAAAAAATGTTGTTTATAAATGAAGAAAAGGTCTATTCCCAAGAATGTACAAACTACACAGTTTGTGGCAAGTGTCTTTCTTCTTTAAATCGTGGTACTCCAGTACCGCCTTTAGCATATACAAACAACCTGGATCCAGGAGTTATACCCCCAGAGCTTAAGGATCTTAACGATATGGAAAAGCGCCTTATTTCAAAAATTCATTTCTACTTAACCATAGTAATTTTGCCTGGTGGACAATTTGGTGAAAAAGGTCAATCAATACATTTTCCAATAGAAATATCTAAAATGTGCAAGAATCTACCAAAACCAGTTGAAAACTCTGACATAATTTTTGTCAAGTCAAATGATTCATCAGATACTGCATATCCAGTGTCTTACCACAAGGTTTACAATGCATTGCACTGGCTAAAACAAAATAACATTCTCTACAAAGATATCGAAATAACGAACAGTTTATCACGTGAAATTAAACCATGTAGTAGCACAGATTCGTGGCCAGATGTAATTGAATGCAGTATAACACAGTCGCATGCTTTACCAAATGTATCAAAAAAGTCTTTGTTCAACACTAACATATCAGAACAAAATGCCAAAACAGATTCCACATTTACCTTTCCAGTAAATACAAGTAACCCAGTCAAACTTTTAGGGCAAATAACAACTCCACTTGAAGAATTAGCATTTCCTTGGCTGTTTCCATGGGGAAAAAATGGTTTTTCAGCTAAACGCAAAAAGAAAATAACAGACTTGGCATATTTTCAGTCGAGACTGGTGAACTCGGATACTAGATTTTCTAATGAAATACCATACCTATTCTTTGCAAATTCTGTTTATGAAGCAAGAAAACTTAGTGATTGTATCTCAATTGCTCTAAGAATGAAATCCTCATCAACAAATAGTGTTCAAAGACTTAAAGCTGGTGATTTAAGAGGCAAAGTTAATGCCGACATAATTGAGGATTCTTACGTATTTATGCGTCAAATAAGAGGTACACCTGCTTACTGGAGAAATGAGTTAATGAATTTATTAGCTAGAATAAACACATTAGGTGCACCAACATGGTTCATAACTTTGTCTGCTGCAGATCTGCAGTGGCCAGATTTATTCAATCTACTAACCCAAGGCAAAAAAGAATTACACACACTTAGTTCTTCTGACAAATGGAAACTAATGAGAGAGAACCCCATATTAGTTGCAAAACAGTTTAATCGTAGAAAACAAGCATTCCTGAAATATATTCTTAAAGGAAAACACAAACCCTTAGGGGAAATAGAGAATTATTTCTTGCGAATTGAGTTTCAAATGCGAGGTAGCCCTCATATTCACATGTTTATTTGGACAAAGGAACACCCAGACTTACAAACAGAGTTTGGACGATCACTTGCACCTGCATTTATTGATAAATATGTGTCGACAACTCTACCTGATGACTCAGACCCAGAACTTAAATATTTGGTAGAAAAACTTCAAACTCATCATCACACAAAGTCTTGCACCAAAAAAAATAAGCTTTGCAGATTTGATTTTCCCAAACCAGAATCAGAAAAAACCAGAATTAAAACCAATATTGATCAGGGAAATACATCTAGGTTTTATGTTACCAGGAGGCAAAAAACTGATTCCATGATAAATGCCTACAATCCACACATCTTAAAAGCATGGAAAGCTAACATGGATATACAGCTTGTACGCAATGTATATGGGGTTGCTATGTACATCTGCACATATATTTGCAAGTCTGAACCTGAAGGACTAAAATCTGCAATTAAAAAGGTTTTGGAGCAACTTCCAGACAACTGCTCACAAAGAAAACAAATCCATGCTATAGGTTCTACAGTGCTTTCACATAGGCAAATATCTGCACAAGAGGTTGCATTCCGAATGACAAATTTGCCATTAATTGAGTCTTCTGTCAAAACAGTATTCTTGAACTGTAGAAAACCAGAGAACAGGCATAAAATTCTAAGATCAAAACTTGAAAGAGACCAATTAGATGATGACAATGAAGATGTTTTTCAAACTGGCCTTGCCGATTACTACTGCTTCCGTCCCCAAGGAGAACTATGGGAAAAGATGTGCATAACCACTTTTATGTCGTGGTATTCATTATGTAATTCAAGCAGACACGACAACCATCGTCAACCATGTTTTGAGCTACAAAATTTAGCAAAAAGAATCAAACAACGTTCCAACCCAGCTTGTTTAAGAATGCCAAAAATTGGTTTGCATGATGACAATGATGAATATTTCTACTCTAAATTGTATTGTTATTTGCCTTTTCGATCAGAAATGGACTTAATTTCTCCATATGAAAATTCGCATGAAGCATTTTTTGCAAAATGCGAGACCTTTGATAGCGCTGCATATTCAAGAGAAAACATTCAAAATGATTTACAAAAAGCACTTCACGTCATTCGATGTATAGAAAACAAAGACATGGATATGACCTATTCATTAACCCCTAATACAGCACATTATGAGGAGAAATTTGACAACAGTGAAAACAATTATGAAAATAAATATAAGTTGCTTGAAGACATAGGTAAAACAACAAATTCTGTATTTTTCGACAAAGACAAACAAAATATTGAAAATGACCATGAGTGTGTACTAGATGATAATTTGAATGAAGATTGGGCAGCTCTTACTTTGTATACTATGACTGATAAAGAGTATATGGAAACTGTAGCAAAACTGACAGAAGAACAAAAGAATATATATCTTCTAGTTGAAAATCACATCAATGGAAATCAACAATATAAGCAATCACTAACAAAAGTGCCACCAAATCCTCTCTTCCTTTTTATTACTGGAGGTGGAGGTACAGGGAAATCATTTCTTATCAACCTCATACGAGAATTAGTATTCAGAAAAACAAAGAGAAAATCAATCCTACTTACAGCACCAACAGGATGTGCTGCTTACAATATTGGTGGTAGTACTCTTCATAGTGCTTTCAATTTGCCTGTCCAACACCCCAAATCCTTCTTTACCTCAAAGAGTTCATGCAATCCATTATCTGCAGCTAGAAGAGATCAACTGCAATCTGACTATTCAAATTTAGAATATTTAGTTATTGATGAAATCAGCATGGTAAGCGACAACATGTTTCATTTTGTACATCAGAGATTGGAAGAAATTAAAAAACCACAAAATTACATGCCCAATCTATTTGGAAACTGTTCTGTTATAGCATTTGGTGACTTTTATCAGTTACAACCTGTGGCTGCTCATTATATATTTGATGAAATAACCTACACAGGGGAAATGAACTTGTGGGTTACCCACTTCAAACCAATCTTTTTAGTCTCAAATGTAAGACAAAAAGATGATTCTGAGTATGCTAATCTGTTAAACAGAGTACGAATTGGAAAACAAACAATTAATGATATACACACACTTGTACAAAGAACAAAAATTAATGTTAATGAGGCACCATTCAAAAATGCATTAAGACTTTTCCCAACAAGGAAACAGTGCCTTGAATATAACAACTTTAAATTGAAGGAGCTTTCAGAATTAAAAAAATCTGAAGTATGTCAAATATGTGCTATAGACATAAACAGTAATACAAATGAACCAGCACCAACCAAATTAATCCCAACTAATGATTCAGAATGTGGAGGATTGCCATCCAGACTTTTCATACTACCAGGTGCAAGAGTAATGCTTTTACGAAATATAATGACCACAGATGGATTAGTGAATGGGTCACAAGGAACTGTTGTTAGTATTGTATTTTCAGACAATCAAACAATGCCTTATGGAGTAAAAGTCCTATTTGATGACCCACGAGTAGGGAAACTTTTTAAAGACTCAACAACACAAGCAATTTTAATAAAACCAGTTACTGTTGACTTTTTTGGCAAAGAAGGAATTCAGATTCAGAGAACTCAAATACCACTTATGCCATCATGGGCAGTAACAATTCACAAAAGCCAAGGAATGACTGTTTCTAATGTTGTAATCAATTTGGGACCCAAATGCAATAAACCTGGACAGGCATATGTAGCATTAAGTCGTGTACAATCTTTACGTGGTCTTGCACTAACAGAATTCACTGAAAAGTCTATAAAAGTTTCAAGAAAGGTTACTCAGGAAATGCAACGACTATTAAACCTAACAAGAGACACACAACTGCCAGATAATTAATTAGCCTTTCTCACAAAGGTCTAAATTACAGTATATATCTGCCATTTTTAGGATCACTATTTTATAAACAACGTGAAAAATCTAAGGGATGTGAAAATAATTTTTCAAATATTTAACTGTAAATCGATTTATAATCATTATGTATACAGTACTATAGTTATAGAAAGTTTCATTTTCACAGCTTACTATTGTGACTACCTTTTTACAAAAAGGTTGCCACCCAAAAATGTCGGTGTGAGAAAGGCTAATTAGTTAACATTTTCTTATTTTCTTTTAAGATGTCATTTCAAACTGTCTCTGACCTGAAAAACCTTCCATCATCTGATGAAAAAGCAATTATAACAAAACCGATTAAAGTTAAAGTTATTGTGGATCCAGTGTACCATCATGATGATAATCCAACCACACCAAATGTCATTGTCATGAGTATTGTTGCTGATGATTCAGGCACAATCAAATGTCACATTTCAAACGAAAAAGACATTGTCAAAAAATTCTTTCAGAAAAACACATCAATTGTTATTTCGAAGTGCACCATAACCACTTGTGATGAAGAGCCTCAATTGAACATCAACATGCAATCAAGCATCTTCCTTATTCCAACATTCAACTTGAAACAAAACTTACCACTACCACTCCTACCATCCTTCCCAACCATCAAATTGACCCCAATAGCAGAGGCATTGAAACTTCCTAGAAAACGACAAATATCCATTGAGGGAAAAATTACAAAGGTATGTATGAGTGATTGCATTTGCCAAAAAAAGCTATTATTAGTATTCACTTTCTATATAGCTCCTAAGAAGAATAAATTGCTGCATATATTTACTCTATTCCCTAAAGTAGAAAAGTTTGCTAGTAATACAGTATTTTATATGTCTCTAATTTAAAAACTGTTTCTTAGATGGTGAGTACATACAGTACTATATGATCCAACCCTGTCTGTGAAACCCTTACTTGCTATAAAAGTGTAATTATAATAGTCTGTAACAACTATATAGTGTGTTTTAATTCTACCTCTACTATGTACTGTAGATTGAACCACCAATAAAGGTAAAAAATAACTCGATAGACCTCAAGAAAGTGTTCTTGAAAGACACAACTGGGATGATGCAAGTATCTCTCTGGAAAGACAAGGCATCCCTACCACTTTCCCAAGGAGACGTTATCTCATTTACTGGACTACAGACATCAATGTTCCAGAATAGACCAATGGCATCTTCAACAACTCACACTCAAGTGAAGGTAAATGAAAAATTATAATAGCTGAAAAAACAGATCCGAATTCTTCAGTAGCATGAGAAATATTTCACTGTTATCTAGAACAATACACCCTTTTGATAATTACATCATTTGACCTGGGAGCCTAGCTCTCATGAATCATGAGCCAATCACCTTGCATAATTTACTGATGAGAGCGAGGCTCAAAGACCAAAAAATATGTGCGACATAATTATCGAAAGGGTGTATTAATCTCATCATTTTTTTGTGTGATTTACAAAATCCAAATATATTCTATAAAAATTAAATAAGTCACATAAATTGAAAGTCTGACATAGCTTATTGCATAAAATTAAATATGCAAAAGCTTCTTTTTCCATCTTATGAGCAATATACATATAACGTCTGTAATCCACATTACTGTTATGCTCTATTTGCCATAATTACACATACCTTTTCTGTACCCGCTTGCATGAATAGGTGTCTGAAAACCAGGACTTGATCCTCATTGACACTGATGATGAATATGATCAACTCTACAAAGATGGAACCATCATTGGCATTCAAAATGTTATTTGCTACAACAGCTGCAGTAACAAACAATGCAGGAACAAAAAGCTCGATTCCACCAACCAGTGCCCGCGTTGTTCGAAAATTTATCCTGATGACAAATTGCAAAAAGCATATGTGAGTAATCTCTGCCTTCAGACTGAAGAAGACTTAAAGTCTGTCACAGTGTTCCAAAAAGTATTCATCCAACTTTTCACCATTGATGAAAATGAAAACCGCCACGCTGAAGAGTTGACAGCTGCGCTGCTACAAAAACTACCAATCTCCCTAAAATACAAGGAGAACGATGATATTATTCAAGAGATCATTCTTCTCTAACATCTTCCAAGAAAACAGTGTACTACATAGTTGTGTTTTTGTTGTGTTTAATACAAGTGGATACCCTCACCCCTCATGACTTCACTTGGTTTCTGCCTAAGAGAGGTTTATATAGTACTAATATATAATAGCTGTGTTTTGACTGGGACCCAAGAACAGTGTCCGTCTACAAGAGGTGTCCATATTAAGTAGAGGTAGACAGTATATAATTTTCATATTACTTAATTGCATACCATGAGTATTAACATTTCACATTTGCATGCAAATTCTCTATTGCTGCATAATATATTCCGGAGTACTTACAGGTGATCGATTTTTATCGATTTATATATCCTAAACAGTGTGTCAGCATGTTCAAGCTATTATCTGTTCCCATTTTTCAAAGGTACACATGTATTCGATCTGTATGGCCAGATAAAAAGTTAATTAATTCATTCATTTTTACTGAATTCGTTAACATTTTTTTGGTTACAACATTAATTAAAGTATGTATTAATTAAATTACAGCGCTACCTGTTTGATTGCATGCATATTAACACAGGTTTTTCCATCAATGAAAATCGATAAAAAATCAATCAATTTAAAAAATCAATCAATCGATGAAAGTCGCACCAAATTTACAAAGTTACAGATATTTATTGATTTCTAATATCAATCGATTATTTAATACATGTAAATATCAATTGGTATTGATTGATATCAATATTTATCAATTACGTACGCCCGGGAATATATATATATAATTAAGCCTATTAAGCATAATACTTTAAGAGGTGTCCATATTAAGTAGAGGCAACGACTTGGTCGACTGTATTAGTATATACAGTATTTTTCATATTATTTAATTGCATGAGTATTAACATTCGATATTTGCATGCAAATTCTGTATTGCTGTACAATATATATAATTAAGCGTATTAAGCATAAATATATTTAATATATTTTACCAAAGGCAAACCCTTACTAATATAAAAATACATTTTTCACAAATTTGGCCATGTGCGTCTTTATCAAGTTTTTCCATGCACTTATTATAAAATTTTGGATTTGTTCGGTGAACACAAAATGAACCGCCAATTTCCGTCATCGACCTCAATATAAAGACACAATGCTCTTCAAATATTTTAAAGTATGTGCATACATATATTTAGCAAAGAGCCAAAGAATATAAATCAGATGCATGGGATTTTATACAAAAACTATAAATATACATACCTAATTGTCGTCCACCCATGCTTCGTAGCCTTGTTGATAAATGCTAACCTCGTGAATCAGTGTGTGTGGACCAAGGACGCCAGAAATATTTGTGTATCTTTATACTATTAAACCTTTTAGATAATATATAATTTTGTCGCCATTTTGAAGTATTTTTATAAATAGCGGCATATATTTTTAATACCACCTCACTATTAGCAATTTAGCATCTCGGAGCGGTGATTTTTTTGCCTGCAAGCAAATTTTGCCCGCCAATCTACAGGATTTATATTTGAAGTATTTTTAAAAATTCTTTATTAAAACCATGGATAATAAAATACATGTTAAAACAAAGCGCCAACAGCGGTATATATTTATTATATAGTTTTCTTTGTTTTTCCTCATTTTCAATACAAATGCTAATACTATTAGTTAATCAGTGAAAATTACTAAAACGTCGAAAAAATTACCAGAACCCGCCCGCTTCACAAAATGAACCAGTGATCTATTGGTCACAACCGCTAATTAAAGACGTCTGGTATTTCTATATTGGAATCTATATTTCCATAATTATATTGGAACCACGGGAACGAAACATTATTTCCAAAAAACAAACTTTTAATCAGTAATTTCACAGTTTTCGAAAGCTTATTATTCGAAGGGTATTAACTTTAAACTTCGTATACTTACTAATTTTGAGGGGGTCTTTTTAGCTATTTGGTTAATTTCTTAATTTGGGCACTTTTCAACACTCGTCCCCAGTCCTCTCCTCAATTTCGGAATGGCTAATTGGTTTCCTACAGCATATTTACATGGTTCGTTGCAGATAAATTTACGTAATTTTTACATGATTTCTTGAAATTTAAAACTACATGATTTTTACACTATATTTACCAGGCGTATTGAATTTAAATTTACATGCTTTTGACACGGTCCTCGAGGAATCTTTTACAAGGTTTTTACATTGTGAATTTGCTTTTTTGCAGGTTTTCTTTAATTTATTTTTACAGCTTTTTTACATTGTTTTTACATAATTTGGACAGAGGAATTTCCATCATTTTTACAATAAGTTTCCAGGCTTTTTAAAATTAAATTTACATGCTCTTGACACAGTTCTTGAGGAATCTTCTACAGGGTTTTTACATAGTGAATTTGCTCAAAGTTTCACATGGGTTTTCCAGGGTTATTGCAGTCTTTCCGAAAAAAGTGTAGATATTTACATGGAATTGACACAGGTTTTACATACAATTAAAAAATGTACATACCATGTCAATGTACATTTTTGTTCGAAATTTGGTTTTACTGTAAATTTGCAGTAAAGTTACATCATTTCTGTAAAGTATGTAAATCAAATCTTTTTTCCAGTGATTTTACGACACGATTCAGGTTAAATTTTAATATTAAACTATAAACTGCTTTTTCCGATAAACTGTTTTTACTTTATAAAACAAAATAAGTTCAAATTGTTGAGTAACATCAGTTCGTTTTTCAAATTAATTTGCTCTCCTTTACATTTACCTTTTTTCTTAAATTAAACAGGGTAATTCTATAGCAAACTTTAATACAGCTTCACTGAAAAGGGAAATAGTGCATTTTTACGCAATAAATTAAAGGAACAAAATTCATAAACATTCAACAATCAAAGCAAACCTGCCCTATATTCCACGATTTTCCACAGTAAATCGATTCTTCTCATTTCTTCAAATAAAAATTGCTTCAAAGCTCATTGTGTGAAACGTGATTTTCCAAATATATGCTTTTGAAAATTGAAATCTTGTTTATCCCACTCCTGGCAAACAGTCATGTTTTTGAGATCAGTGAGGATGATCACCCACGGTTGGCCATCCATTGCTTTTTCAAACCTTATAGGTCTGAAAAACAGAATCAAGCCCGCGATCATTGATGAACTTTAGACTTCGCTAATGCTTCCCTCTCCCCGGGTGTAAATAGCCGAGGGGAATTAGTACCCTCGCCCCGGGCTGACGACCGGAACGGCGCTCCGCGCCGTTTGCTCGGGGACAACATAGTTATATACCTAGAAATATTCCGCATATTTTCCCGTTTTATATTTTTGTCGCTGTACAGCTAAATGTTCCAGTATTTTTATTCTGCCTGAGGGACTACAGACAAGAGGGAATTATAGAATTTTATATACACTGGTTTGCTTGGCGATATTTTTATGAAGTGTTCAATGCATGCAGTAGAGCATATTTAGAGCAGGATTGGAATTTTCTATTTTAACTACATAATCGTGCAGGGAAAGTGTCGAATTGTGCAAAAAGAGAAGGAAAGTGCATACCAATTGCTTCAATTCTGCCGAATGGTTATAATATTTGAATTTTCTCCCATCTTGACTAAATTTCACGATATATGAAGTCACGTTTCCTCCCGTGACAATCTTTCTGATGTCAGCTAAGTACGGCAGTTCAACTTGCAGATATTCTTTCTGAAATAGAAAGTAATATACAGTATTGTTAGAGACAAGAAACCATTAACAAACTGTCTGGATGGGTTTAGCGCTAATTTAAATGCTTTATTCGATCGTTAAACAAGTTTGTCCATGCAACTTCAATAATTCGCGCAATGAAATGATTTTTGTACAAAATATTTGAGGAAATTTCGAAGTTCTGAAACTGATTGGTGCAGTACATTTAGATAATGCATTTTCTCAACAGCTGAAGTTATGGTTCACTGAATGTTAAAATCTTTCTTAATTTCTGGAAAAGCCCAATTTTGAAATACAATTGATAAAATAATATAAACATATTGCGTTTCACTTGCACAGACTGTCTGAAGAAAATTAAAGTCATACTTGGCACAGAATTACGTCCGGTGTTATCAATTCTCCATACGAAGGACTCATGACGGACTGATCATCATAAAGATAGAAAAAAATTAATATTCCGATTCTTATACAATAAGGTCTTAAAAGGTGCCATGGGATCATTAACATTAAAAGCATAGATTTAAAGAACTTCTTAAGGTGAGTCTAAATAGTTTTCTAAAAATGGAAAATTTACGATTTAGATATGTCTTTTTGGAACATTTTTATCTATTGAAAAGGAAAGAGTGCTTTGTTGTGTAAAACAACATCAATAGAAGTTGCTTTTTCTACCAAAAGTTACGTGACTACGAATATTACGGCAACAATGACGTTTCAATATGGCGGGTATCTTGACCGCCTTAAGGGTATGTTACAGTCGCTTCTGCGCATGTTTGCAATTGTTTTTGCCTGGGGATTCCACCGGAAGTTTGGCATCTCGGTTTATGCTTGGTCAAGTTTCATTTCCGGCAATAACACACGCGTTGTTTTTATTGAAACCGAAATTAATCCAAGGAGTGAAGAAGTTTCCAAAATATTTTGAGCTTTTTGAGCGAAAATTGGTCGAATAACGAGTTATTGAGGCAACGTGACGAGTAGGAAACAATACTACGTAGGCAGGGAATCAGGAATGCTTCCAAGGTGTATCTATTTTATTGTTTTCTTCCATGGAGAGCGTGCCGTTTCTGTGTTTTCCCATTATATACCGATAATCCTACACCCCAATCTTCTACTGAATGTTTTAAAGAAAGTAATCCAAGAAGAATTGGAGATTTCTCCTAACATAGCTGTTATTCACTCCTCTTCACTGCGGACCCTTTAGTGAAATTGCTTGTTGAAGCCCATCAATCGAGGTTTAATTTAATGACTATAAAATTTTAGTATAAACCTATTAGTAGGCTATCACATTTCGTGCCTTCTGATTGGCTACACTTCTAGTAGGCTATTAGTGATAGCCTACTAATAGAAAATTCAAAATGGCGGAAAATTCGCGTTTTGCACTTTTGCAGACGTGTCTTATGCTTTTTTGGACGACTTGTTGAACAATTCTGTACTAAAAAAAAACAAAAAAGGAACAAAAATATGGAATGGCAATTTTTAAGGGTAAAAAAATAAACAAAATAACATAAACTCAATGAAATTTTAAAATTAAAACTGAATTTTGTAAAACATTTTACGCGAACAAAAACTAAAATATTTGTTTACCTTTAATGGTTTTATAATGTTTTTTTGTATATTTTTGTATTGTGTTTGAAGCCTAGTTGTAAATTAATGTTAAAGTTTATACTAAAACAATTAGACAACTGGGCCTCGTTGTCTATGAGCAAATAGTCAACTCGGCTTCGCCTCGTTGACTATTCGCTCATAGACAACTCGGCCTCGTTCTCTAATTATTAAATATTTTTATTACACCATGTTTATATACGAATTGTTCTGTCTATTTTATTTACAAATTGAAATTTATGCTATAATTAAGGCCTATTAATATGATACTTGTGAGTAGTAATTTACCTATAGAAAAGTAATCAGCAATTTGGAGTCAAAATGTTTTGGATGGCTGTTATGGTGGTATTGTCGGACTGTGATAAATGATAATCTACTTGGCTGTGCTAACTACTGTATATGACTGTCTGGAAAACTTGTAATATTCGTCTTGCAGTTATGTGGGAATCGGGCTGGCTCTCCTAAGCAAACATTTTGTTTATTTTGTGAAGCCCACACAGAGTCTCAGATCTCGCCCATAAGTGGGCTGGCAGGCTGAATATATTGTTGTAAATAAGAGTTTCTCTGAGCCATGCAGATTTTGATCTATAATTTTAAACATTAACGTGTCTGTGAACGATTCTGAGGGTCATAACGATCGTGACAATTTCTTGCAAAAATATGAATTTTAGGTTCATGATTTGGTTTGGTGAGCCAGCCTGGCACACAGTGGCGTAGCTAGCGCTCAGTCCTGCCCAGCAGGACTAAAAACTTCCTCACTAAAACATTGCTTTATTTATCTTGAAGCTTTAAAAATTCATCATTATCATATTGTTATTTTGTCTCATTTTATTGTCTTTTTCTTTATTAGTTTTTTTAAAGTTTTTTCGCATTCTATTATATATTACGGAATTTACAACTTACCGTGTCTGTTACCTAGCAACTGCAACTCTTCGTCGATTTACACGCGCTCGTGTTTCAGTCCTGCCATTTTCAAACGGCAGGACTTGCTAGTATATCTCATAGTAAATTCATACAAGAAATTCTGCTTTCTCATTGGATAATTAGGTCTGCGCATGCTCAAAATCGACTGTTTACAAATGCGAAGTCCTGCTCTCTCGAAATGGCAGGACTTGGCCTTTTATTGTCTTTATTTGCGAACTTTCCGCGTGACTAAACCCACTTTTTACTAATTCTTTCAAGATTACTAAAGTTATGAATATGGAAATCAACGAGTGTGGCAGCCCAGTGCGATTTTGATATAATTTCTGGCTTCTACTAAGATATTTTAGCTCACGCATTTGAACAGACTCGACTGACGATTGTGTATAATACAATGTAATGGGGAATACAAACTTCATTTCTGAAGCCTGTCGTATTCATATAAGGTAAGAACGTAATATTTACTGCCAGTTCATATGCTTTATGCATTGAAACACGAGCAACACGAGCACTTATATAGAGTTTAAAAATTATATACAGTACCAATTTAGTCTTAGAATCACACTGTTTATGTAGATATCTGGCCGCATACACTATAGTCTATATTAAACGCTATATTAAAACCATAGGCATGGCGTACTGCATTACATTCAGAGTGCCAAGCCTAGTGGTCTGTAGTTGCTACCACTCCATTATATAAAGTTTAACACATTAATACTAACAAACGTAGTGAATTTTTAACGAATGCTAACCGTACGGTATCGTTATGGTGTATAAAACGCGTATTGTATACATGCACTTTATGTACACATGATATTTTCCTTTTTCGTGACTTGACTATATTTAGCTACATTTTCACTTAAGTTTAAAAATATATAATGAAATATGATAAAAATGCATGAGTTTTAAAAAGTTACAAAATTTTTTCTAAAAAAATTATCATATACTTTCCACTAATCACACAATTTTTTTATGTTCCCGTTGGAGTATTTCGCGTGAAATCGCAGGAAATGGGCATTCTAAAATTTTCCGGGGAAGCATGCCCCCGGACCCTCCTAGAATGTGTGGGTCTTACATACATACATACACACATACTTTATTTTAACTCGAATTTACAGAGTAGCTCATTAAACAATGAGCTAATATCTTCCAGCATGTCATACATGCAATATGAGGTATATATATATATATATATATATATATATATATATATATATATATATATATATATATATATATATATATATATATATATATATATGAGGCGTAGGACGCCGAAACATGCATGTCTGCAGATTGTACTATATATATATATATATATATATATATATATATATATATATATATATATATATATATATATATATATATATATATATATATATATATATATTTCTAGCCATACAATTTTAAGAAGGAATAGAAATATTCAGCGTTTTAATTGATTATTTGCGTAATAGACTAAATTTTGATGTATACAAGTCTAAGGTCCTCGAAGGGTTTGGGGCTGTCAATTTCCCATTTGTAATCTAAAATGACTGAAAATTGCAAACTTCGCAAGGCTATATTTTCCGCATTTTACAACATTTCGCAACGAAACTTTGGAATATTACTAATTTTGTGATGCTCTTTCAAGCTGAGATGAAATTTTTGTTGAGATCAAAATTTCGTCTATTACGCAAGTGGTCAATTTCGGTTTTAAATTTATAAATGTCCATTATCGTCCTAAAATCGTCCGAAAGTGAATTCCAACTCTTGGCTGCTAAATATTTTATGGACTTTAATCCATACTTGGTCGTTTTTGGTTTGGATAAAGCCAATATATTTTGGCCTCTAAGCATATATTTGGACGTTCTCACTTTAAAAAGCCTTTTTAAATAATTGGGATACCTAGGATGCAAAAGGCTGTTAACTAAAACCACAGACAACATACTATACATTCTAGCATTATACAATGTACTAACATTTGTTTGAGATAACAGGTCATCGTAACTAGACTACTTATCCTGAAAAATATATCTTAATATACGTCTATTTAAAGATTCTAATTTTTCAGTATTCCTTTTTCCACAAAAATGCCAAATGAGGGAGCAATAGCGAAAATGTGGTAAAACAAATACTTTATAAAGTTTTAATAATAATTTCTTGCTAAAAGTTTTCCAAACCTCTTTATGACACTGAACTGATTTTTAACTTTGTCACAAATTGTTGTAATATGGCGGTTCAACTTCAATTCGTTATCTAAAGTTACTCCTAATACTAATCCAATCGAATCGTTTACAGGGAATGCAAACATGTGATTACAATTGCCGAGGACCATTGCTTGATGTTTTTCTGGATTTACAATCACGCCATTATTGCTGTGCCATGTATTTATCATGTTCAGTTCATGATTAAGCTTACTCTCCAGAACTGCAGGATCACAATCAGAGTTGTAAAAACTGTTCATCATCTGCATAAGCATGAAGTATTCCAAGACTTACATTGTAAAACAAGTCATTAATATGAATATTAAATAATCTTGGCCCCAAGACACTACTTTGTGGACTCCGCTTGTTACCAATTCCCAACTTGAATATGTGTCGCCAATTTTCACAGGTTGCTTACGACTAAACAGATAGCTCTTTAATAAACTTACAGAATGCACTTGTCAATAGAATTGGTTATTCTCTACCAACGCCACACAATTCTTATATGCCTACATGTTGCTTTATAATTTAACATTCTTTCATAATATTAAATTATACTAAACAATAGTGAAAGTTCCTGTCACTTGATAAAAAAGCCAAAATATAGCCAAAAGGTCAAACATTTTTTTCAAGGCCAAACAAGAAATAAAAAAGCCAAAATCGAGTTATTTGGCCGCAAAAAGACCAAGTTACCAACCCTGTCCTTATGCCCTGAGTTTTGCCAAAAGTAAATTATGAGATATGCAGTCGAATGCCTTAGACAAATCCAACGATATAACTGTGACAATTTCTTTGTTGTCTAGAGATTGGCGCCAGTCTTCAGTTAGCTTTAATAAGGATGTTTCACAACTATAGTTCTTCCTATACGCAGAAATATGATCCGCCAATGTGTTCTCATAAAAATCTTCAACTTGATTAGCAAGGATTCTCGCGAAAACATTGTTAAAGGAGGCCAAAATAGTTACTGGTCTATAATTATTTTTGTTCAACTCGTTTTCTTTCTTAATAAAGGCGTCACTTGACCCATTTTCCAACAAGAGGGATATTGGCCTAGGGTAATTGAGCTATTTATTATTTTAGCAATTGGCTCAGCTATTATTGGTGCGGAGTCTTTTAGTAGACGTGGTGATATTTGATCGTGTCCGCATGATTTTTTCGTTTTAATACTAAACATAAGTTTTTATACTTGATCCTTGTCTACACAACGAAAACTAAATTCAGATGATTCATATTTATTTTTATTTCAATATAGTCTGGATGCTTGGGTGCAGACTGAAATGCGCTCCAAAAACCCTCTCATTGATTTCAGGCGCTGAATCTGCAGCATGCATGAAATAGCTATTAAATAATTGTACTATAGTTCTTTTGTTTTTAACCAAATGGCCATCTTCTTGTAACACAATATCACTTGCTTGCTTTGATTTTTTAGAATGAAGGAAAGGCTAACAAACATTCCAAAAATCGCCAGGGTTTTTCGATGTTTCTACTTTAGAGTGAAAATATGCCTTTATTGCTTTACGCCTCAAAGAAGTACATATATTTCTTTGTTTTTTGTATATCGCATAATGCTCATCTGTGCGATCAGGCATAATTTTTTTCCAAAGCATGTTTCTATAGCGAGTGGCTTTTCTCCATTTTTCGCTCATAAAGGTCATGTTACACGGTGCAATTTTTCATGCAACTTGTCTCGCAATGGAGTTGCGAGACAAGTTGCACGAGTCATTGCACCGTTTAACATGCCTTGCAATGGTCAAGATCTTTGCGAGACAAGTTGCATAAAGCATTGCACAGAATAGAAATCGGTTCTACTTTTGGCAACGATTGCACTAATTATTTTTAGCATTGCAGCGTGTAACATGGCTTCGTGCAACTTGTCTCGCAATGTTTATAGCTTGGAGAGTTCCTATTGGCTCTCCCCAGTAAGGCCTACTCTGGTACCTTAACTCGCCTTAACTCGCCCTAACTCGCCTTATCTCGCGCTATCTCGCAATAGAAGTTGATCGAATTTTGCTTAACTCGCCCAATCTCGCCTTATCTCGCAATGAGAAGTTGACAGAATTTTGCTTAACTCCCCTAAACTTGCCCTACTTTGCAATAGAAACCGGCACAGTTTCACGTCAGTAAAACACAAATACTGTCAATCAAAATTCTTTAGACTCACGATACTCACTTATATATTCTATAAGTTTGGCATTGCAACTGACATCAACATACAAGTATGTAAGCCTGATTATCTGAAATGTTATCATACTTTTAATTTACTACATTCTCTGTAATGCCATAAAGCTGTATTGATCAAATAATTCCACCAACTACTCTACTTTAATACAGTAAGCAGGCCTTAGCAGGCATACTGTATACAGTAATACCCAGTATTTAATAAATCACAGTGAAAATAATTGAACATAATAACAGAACCCAAACTGCCAAGTATGGTTGAAAACTAATATTCCCATATATACTAATATACAGATCACTTATTTATTCTATTTCAACTATACAATGATATGAAAACATCAAAAGTACTTGCTTAGCTTTTATGCAGCTATCACATGACTATCAAATTTTGCTAAAATACTGTTATACTTATAGTATAAAGGTCTCTGTGATATCAACAGATCAAACTACAAAGTTAATATTCGTTGAACTGTTTCTATATACAACCGGATACAGATCAACTGAACCAACGATACGCGCAGAGTTTTAGGAGAAATATTTTAATACACAATCACATTCACAAAATTCGTGAAAATATAGATTTACAGTATTAAAAGCAAAGTTAAAGGTGAATATTTTAGTAAACATACCGTGTTTGCCTGTCTGTGACCAACATTAAATTTAGTAGAAACAATCTGTAGTGACAAGGCTTTTTTAATCTCATTTTAATATCATAGTACATGAATAACATGATAAAAAACTTTAAAATGTTGATGCATATCCCGCCATATTGAGTTTGTGGAATCGAATGATTGTGACTTATAGACTGCGTAGACTCCCTCCCCCCGACCACAGAGGAATTACGGCGATGATGGGAAGGAAGATTCCGTTTATCAGGGGGGGCGGGATGCTGTCTGGAGCAGATATTGCAAATATTGCTCCCTTCAGCGGAAAATTACTATCTGCTTGCAATATTTAGTGTTAGTGTTAATGAGAGGCAGTGAATTCTGAATATAAAAGCTTGATAGGAAATAGGAATATATTAAACAATAATACAGTTTTATATAGAGGAATCATTGTCATTTACATTCATTTACGTTTCCAAAGCAAGTAAGTTGGGCATTAATTTTAGTATTACGACCGTTAGTTATCATTTAATATGGCATTGTGGTTCGAAATTTCGTTAATTAAAATAGTTATTAAAGTGCTAAATTTAATAGTAAATAATCTGTAATTTCCTAGCAAGCTTTTTAGTTTCTCTTTGTTTCATATTAATGCAGGTTATATTAAATTAAATTAAAAATTGAATACAAGGACTGCTGCTTGCAAACAAATTCGAACCTAATTGATGTCATGATTCATGAAAACAGCTAAAAATTACAAAATCTGTGGTGAAGCTGGTGATAGCAAGTTGCAACTGATACTGTGAAGATTTAGGAAACAATGCATAATGCCTCAAATTAAACAATTTGGCATCTGGTTACCAGCCTCGTTTTAATGCAATTTGTTTCCAGGTCTCCCGAGTTATTGTGCATATCATGTATGTATTGTAGAATATAGAATAAAACACTTTTCTAGGTCTGCAACTTCAAGTACTGCATACTTGCTTTGCATAATGCACAAACAAAGCAAAATACGTAGTGTATATACAATATCCAGATTTTTCCTCAACTCGCCTTATCTCGCCTTAACTCGCAAAGGTCAGTAGCCAGATTTGTCCTTAACTCGCCCTATCTCGCCTTAACTCGCATAGGCTCGCCTTATCTCGCGGCGAGTTAAGCTCCCAGAGCAGGTTTCCAGTACACGCTTTACTTTAATTAAAATTTGGCGCCGAAAAGCGTCTCTCCCTAGTCTCTTCGCATGCCTCTGTCCCCTATCGTTGCGAGTTGCATGAAAATCATTGCAGCGTGTAACACCTCTTGCAATGCATTATCAAAATGTTTTTTTAAACATTGCGAGACAAGTTGCATGAAAAATTGCACCGTGTAACAGGGCCTTAAATGGCACTTGATTTCCTCTTAAATGGAATTGTTTTATGGGAGAATGCTCGTTAATAATATCAGAATATAAAGTGTCCAACACATAAACTTTATCATCAACTTCATAAAAAATATCCATTATGTGAAACGGAGCATACTGTAGATCGCGACGAAAAGCATACTGTGTACTTTTCAAAGTTTTTATAGCTTCTAGTACATACTTTCCGTGAATATAACCTTGGGGTTGTCAACCTCAATATGGTATAAACGAGTACATGGTCACTAATTTGTGCATGAAACACGCCTGGTGTCAAGATTTTTTTCTTATTGTTAGTCAGGATTAAATCAATTAAAGTACCAGAAGTACTAGTGGCACGCGTTGGGTTTCTTATTAAATTTACTAGATGCAAATTATCCATTAAATCAAGGAGCATACGTCCATCTTTTGATGACTTATCTGGTTGTAGTAAATCGCAATTAAAATCTCTTTAATCTATTTATTTCTCAACTCACACTGGGTGGAAAGTGTTTGTATAGATAACTTTAATAACTAAAACTCAACGTATAAAATATATGTTTTCTCATTAACTCTCAAATTCGCGCACACTTCTATCGCACATGATCAATCCCGTCATGCAATTCGCGTTATATAATCTATCCCTTTCTATCAAAGCATGTTCATAAATATCCTACAATCTCCCAATATTATAGCATTGTTTATTATGGTTGGAGCCATTTCAAAAATATTTTCAAGCTCTAATTTCCATTGAGTTTGCTTTAATGACGGTGGTTTATAAACACCAATTATCATAATCCATTTTTTACCTATTTTTACTTTACATGCCAGAAAGTCAACTCCGGTGTGCTGATCTGTCCGTTGTGTAATATGTTCGTATATTATATCCGACCTAATATGTACATCATAATACCCCCACCATGGATATTTCTATCACGTCCACAAAAGCGAAAACCGTCAACATAAATATGACTGTTTGGAAAGGTTTCATCCACCTTAGTTTCAGTAATTACAAGTATATATCAAATAAGCCTTGTGTCAGCTACTATTTAATCTCGTAAAGTTTAAAACCAGCAATACTGTTCGCATTTATATGACCAATTTTTAATGTACTTTTTCGCGATTTCTTCAACGCTCGCAAAATCAGTCTCTGTAAATTCGCCTCTACATGTTTCGTCATCGTCCATCCCCGCTTCCAAACAATCATTACTTATAAAACAAGCATTACCTGGTAGTTCCTTAAATAAGCAAGACGTACACACCCATTTTTCACCTTTTTTGAGTCTTGTGTAATATTTCAATGAGGGGGGTAATGGGGTATTTTCGTGCTGCGTATTGGGGTAATTTAATTATTCGTTCTTCGTTCAGTCATCTTTTTATTAAACGTTTTTCGATCCCGACATGGATGCCGTGTATCGTGCTTGCGGTGTATTCAATATCCGTTCTCCGTTTTCAGCTGTATTTAAAGACGGTTATTTCTCGTTTCTGGACAATATATTCCATTAATTTTGTTTCTGGATTTTAGCTATATTTTGATTGGGGAACGGAGGTTTCAAAGTTTATATAAATCATGAACATCGACGCAATTGTAAACAAATAGGTGAACACACCGCCTAGAACAGACTGTTTATATTCACCTTTAAGACTTCTAAGTATGATTGTTGCTTACATTTCATGTTCACTTTACATTTCAGATTCGTAATAAATTTATTTTACGTGCTTCAGGACTTCCTTCTTTTATTTTTCATGCTTCAAGATCGTGGCACATTAATTTTTGTGCTTCAGGATCGGTACCCCACACTACCCCCTCTTCAATGATATCTTACCGCACTTGACATGAAACTTTAAGCAACAACTTGCGCATTCAACCGTCCTATGATTTCGAGCCAAGGTTTTGTCACAAATTGTGCATGAATATTTCCTGCCACCTAGCTGAGGGCCAGGATTTGGATTTATATCGCCAGAGCTCGTCAAACGCAATAACTGAAAAGATGCATGCGAATTGCTATAATAGAGAACTGTAGATCCATAATAGCGTTTCTTTCTACACACGATAAATCCATCGAAGCGAGAATAATTAACAATTATTGGATGAGGTTTATGTGACATGCGGAATTATGAAGGCCGAGGTAAAAACGCTTACCGAGACTTTGATAATTTTGCATATCACAAAAACCGAATTCAATAATTGTTTTATTATACATTTGTTTGTGTTAGAGTCAAAATACCAGAACCTTCCCGATTCTGGTACTCGTTTTGTATTTATTTGTTCTATTTTCTGTAACGATTACCGCTTTATCGGCACATATCGCGTTAGGTCCGATAGAATTTCGCTTTCCTGCCTTTATATGCGTCAATTTGTAGCAATGAATACACCTTTTGTTAGATTCTTTGCATAAAAGTTGCGAAACTTAGGTCTTATAGCGATATTTGCTGATCTGAAATCGGTTTTAAACCGCCGCCTAGTGTGTTCATACTCTACAAATTTAAAATTACCTAATACAATCATTTGGCGTACTAAAATGAAAATTTCACAACTTTTATGTAAAGAATCTAACGAATGGTGTATCCTTTGCTACAAATTGACGTATATAAAGGAAAAAAAGGGGAATTCTAACGCGATATTTGCTGACAAAAATCTCTACACAATATAGAACAAATTACAGAAATACAAAACAAAGTTACAGAAGCGGAAGTCGGAAGGTTATTGTATTTTGAATGTAAATAGATACTGCTTGCTAATTATCGCATGCTCATTTGCAGATAGCTGAGTGATAAGTAGCAGATAACTGAATTTTCTGTAGATTGCGTGATTGCGCGATTTAACTGTAAGCTCTTAGCCAATCAAATTACTTTTACCAACTACAATGTATAATAATCTCTTTTATTCGTAAATATGCTGATTCGATGATGTTGTTGGTCGCTTAAAGAAATCCTCTCCCCGATATACCAGTATTTCTTCACAGCAAGAAAAATACCAGCCGATTGGCCACTGTTAACGATATTTTCAAACACATAGTGATACACTTGTGGAGGTGGTTTAAGCACGTCCATACCATTCTACTTTCGAATTAATAGTCAAATGTCGAATGATAGTCAAATTTCGCTGGCTACGCCACTCTTGGCACAAGCAAATCGGCTTGGAAAATCTACCTAGCTCAGGTAACCGGACTGGCTCGCTTCCATATACACATACCCCTGCCTCGTACCCAGGCGCCTCTTTGTAAAAAAAACAGTGATGCGCATATGACGAGTTTACATGAAGTATTGTAGTGGGGAGAGATGGCGAATGGGGCTGATGGGAAGAATGCACTTGAAATGCGAGACGCCTGGCAATTCTTGGTCGATTTCTTGCAACTTTGTACGATTTCTTGCAAGTTGTGATATTTCGTTCTCGTTTACGATTTTTGCTACTTGTTCTTGTTGAATTGACTAATGTTAATATTCTTCTGTCATCTGGGCGTGAATTCATGCTGTTATTCTTGGTATATATCTCCCTATGTAAAGGAATCCGGATTCCGGAATCCAACAAAAATTTGCACTTCAGAATCCGGAATCCATGACGTGCAATCCGGAATCCATTGACTCGGATCCGGAATCCATTATTTTAGTCTTGGAATACGGAATCCAGCTTTCACACTTTATAAAATATAATGGTTTTGTAGCGTGACACATCAAACCCTCTGCATCAAATCTTAACGTACGTGATCTCATTAAATTCATGCAATACAAGTATCCCCGCCTTATAAAATTTACATGAAGTGGTGTTAATAAGAACAAACAAACTAACTCTGAATTATGCACTTGGGCGCGACCACAGTTAATAAAATAAGATGGTTTGGCTAGCTGGACACACCCCCAAAATATGTTATTGTTCTCGACTATTGAGGTCACGTGACGCTTTTAGTGCATCAGCGATAAACAATGAATTCTTTACAATATGAGCGGCGACGCACTTCTACGCCGAAAACCTTCGAATTAACTGCTTTTTCTAGCGAATTTTGGAAAAATCTCAGTAGCTACGCTACGCCGGGTGCCAACTGTGCAAAGTATGGCTGTTCGACAAGTCGAAAGAGTGGTCTTTCGTTATTTAAGTTACCTTGACCTAGAGTGGATAATTGACAAGAGACGAAAGCTTCGAAGGAGATTGCGCGTAAAGAATGGGCTACATGGATACTAAGAACAAGGGAAATGACTCTCGAAATGAAGCAGAAAATCGAGGAAAATAAGATTTTCGTATGTGAGCGTCATTTCAAAGAAGAATTGACATCTGATTGTAAGTACGGACTTTTTATCTTTGCGCGAAATATTGTAATTGCTCGGCCTTTGTCTTATTGTGTATAATCAATATGGTTGAAATATTTGCGGTTTATATATTGAATGTATCTTAAATAACTGTGAATACTAGTCTAGTAATTGAATTTTTGCCCTTTTGTAGACTGAAAGAGGAAATCGTTAGAAACAGGAGCTGTTCCAACTGAAAATCTGCCGTTAAAAAGCCATGAAACCAAGTCAAGCATACGTTGGGTCCTTGAAAGACAACAAGAAGCTGGCACCCATGGAGAAAAAAGAAACGTTTGAAAAGTTTTGTTAAAATGTTAAGGGAGTTTCGCTTGATCCTTGGAGTATCACAGCATGTACCGATGATGAAATGGGAATTGAACTTCGGGACAGCGATATTCAATCCATAAATTTGTGCTTATTATAGATTCATGTATACATTTTTTGTTACATGTTTACAATTTGCTTCTCCCTTGATGATCACAAAATTTATTCAAGCCATAGATGACGGATGAACCCTGCTGAAATTGCTGAACTTTTGCTGTCTCTACAAAGGGGGGAATTCAAAATATGCAAAGGTTTACGTCAGAAAGAATACCTAAACTCCATTGCAAAGGATGCTATATTACTATATATAACATATTGCTATGTTAAATTTGTATCTTGTACACAAAACAGTCAAATAGCTTCTTATTGAACTAAAAATAAATTGATGAGCCCTATTTAAATTATCTGACTTCTACTAAAATGTGTATAGGTATCCCCTTTGTCGGTTCTTTCCAACATGGTGATATGGCGAGCATCCATTGCCCAACCCTATCCCACTATGCCCTAAGCCGTGTTTACACTACTAGCCTAAACCTGGCCTAGGCCTAGCTTTGGACCAGATTTTTGTAGTGTAAACGCACTTCATGTCTTCAACCTGGCCTAGGACAGGAAATCTGGCCAACTGTTCTGATAGGCCCACATTTCCTGGCCTAGGCCAGGCCGAAGTGCATTTACACTAAAAAATCTGGTCCAAAGGTAGGCCCAGGCCAGGCTTAGGCTCGCAGTGTAAACACGGCTCTAGTATATTTAGGCCCAGGGGTATGGAGAGTAGGGTGTTAATTATTGGTTATGTTAAAAGTATTTTTGGAATGGTGGACAATCACATAAATTATATCAATTGCTATGCACTTTGTTAAGGCACTGAAATTATCATTATAAATATTTTTAAATTTATTTAATTGTATGTACAAAAAGTATGTTTATCTAAGGATCATAAAGCCAAATTAACTTTTTTTCCCTATATATAAACTGTCTGAATAGAATCCCTGCAACCTCTAGTAGTTTGACCAAATCATTACATGGTGTAGCCAGACCTCCTTGACTGTGTGCCTTAAAGTATTCATTTTCCAAACCAGAACTGATCATATGTTCTAAAATTATTTGAAGCCGTCGTCATTTGCTTTGTTTTTGGACTTTTTCTTCAGATTTGACAACACATAGCATGCTATGTAGGACAGGGGACCGTGTTCATTCTCATTAAGTTCTGAAGAAATTCCAGCATGTCCACTGCATGTAGTAAGACCTTTTGAGAATGTCACTAAATGGTCTGGTATTGAAATCATTATTAGGTGCTGTTTATATGATCTCGGGTACTAGGGTCACCCTACTACCCAAGGAGAGGCAACATTATATTCGTTATATAACATTTAATTTAAATGCAAGTGTTTATATGGAAAGTTTTCAACTCGTCTCGGCTGGTAGGGTCACCCTGGCGGTAGGGACACCCTGTTTACAAAACAGGGTTACCCTTGGTCGTAGGGACAACTTTTGTCCATGTAAACAATTTGTCTCGGCCTCCACAGATAACTTTTCATTACCTGATTCCCAAGCCATCAAACAAATAACTACATGAAATCTGCTGTATTGGTGTAATGTACTCAGGTGAATAAGATGTTTGTGTGATGTTACTCTGAGTGTATATCCACACCGGGCAGGCTTGAAAAATATGCCTGGCCACGGCGGGATTCGAACCTACTACCTTTGGAATACTAGCCCAATGCTCTTCCAACTGAGCTACGCGGTCAGGACGGTTCGAGTAATGGGCTAGTATTCCAAAGGTCGTAGGTTCGAATCCCGCCGTGGCCAGGCATATTTTTCAAGCCTGCCCGGTGTGGATATACACTCAGAGTAACATCACACAAACAAATAACTACATGTTTCAGGAGTCACAATCTCGCACTTAGAGCCATTCTTGCAGGAGGGGATACAGTGCCAGGGCTAGTGTTTCTCATATAGCCGTGCGGTAAAGTTGTCTCGGGAGTACGGTGTCCCTAGTATCTGAGATCATATCAATAGCGTCTACGACTGCATAATTGTTGGTTTTTAGACTGCAATAGGCAAGACGAAAGTCTGCTAAGAATGAATATTGATTTAGCTTTCGAAAAAATCGTTCATAAATTGGCAATATATTATCGTATATAGTGAATCGTTCGATGTTATGCTTGCCATATTCGAAGTCATTTCGCTGTCCCAGAAAGCATCCTCCTTTATTTTTGTCTTAACTTTATCAACAATGGATTTTAACTACTTAGGTGTTAGCGATATCTTCGATGCAGAAACGTTCTCTTTCCCCGCTGTAATTTTGTTCCCATGTTATGCATTTTTATGTCTCGTCAAGCCACCTTTCGACTTGCAAATCCTGTCACAATTTTTGCAAGGAAAGTTATTTTCGCCTGATATTTCGCTCACAGCGTCTGCGACCTCCTCTTCCATAGTTGCTTCGACTTCTTCAATAAAAGACAACGCAATTTCAAGATTATAAGGGAAAATATTCTCGCAGGTTTCTTCATGTTCATGAAATAACGCCAACTCCTCGACAATGTTGCTCGAACAACTTTCGCCTTCCAATTCCCTGGGAATCGATACAATCGCCTCTAAATCGTCGTCCATAACTCTTTTTATGATATGACTTTAGTTTAGCACAAAAACAAATGTTATTAGCGCCGTTATTTCGCGATGAAACATGAAAACATTGGAAACTATAATATAATCTTATAGTAATTGGTCTCAAGCCATGCACTAAAACCGTCACGTGACATCTTTTTCCTTTGATCCTCAACATATTTTGCCGCCGTCGCCTAATCCCTTTGAAGTTTGCCGGCTAGCCAAACCATCCTATTTTATTAACTGTGGCGCGACAGGAGCGCGCAAATTTGTTGACTACCTCGCCGAAATAGTTGAATCTTTAGTCGAATTACTGGTCCGTTTGAAACACTGATCGTTTTCTACTATTTTTGCCAAGATATTGAGTTGAATTGAAACGTATTTATAAAATATTATTCTAGGAAATGGGAAAAAAGCACAAGAAACAAAGTAGAGAGAAAAGTGATGACCGGAATAGCCGAGTATTGAGGGTGGGAAAGGGTCATTTTCGTGAGTCGTGAATGGTCAATATTTGTTCGTGCGAAATGCTTGACTTTGGTGTCGTGAAATGTGACTTGTTCTATAGCCGTGAGGCGTGATTGTCGATAAAAATGCTCCGTGAAATGAGAATTAAGGATGTTTGTTTTGTGAACTGTGATTTTACTTTGTTTATTTCAATCTATTTTATAACAGTCATAATAGACATAATATGCGATAATAATTGATATGATCGATCTCACTCGATCGCACAAGAGCAAAAATTTCTCAGGCCTTTCGGAGGTCGTCGCACATACACGTCACTGAAACATGTAAGTTATAATGCAGTTTTTAACTGCCAGGCAGAGAAGTGAGATAACTTAAAGCGTAGATGCTGTACCATGTATTAAGTATACTATTAATAAGTATTATTATTATATTATTTTTATTAGAATTTCCGTAAAATGTGAAATTGCTTTTTTGAGATACGTGAATTGGTGAAACGGCTTTTGTTTTCATTGTGAAACGTGACCCATACCCCCCTCCCCCATTTTCCACCTTCAGTATCGTCCCTTTTATATCCCTTTGAGATTTAAATATCATAAATATTTAGCGCTGCCGTTGTTCAATTCTCAGGTTAGTCAGGTATAATTTAATAGTACATACAGTGAAATATAAATAATAACCGATCATTGTTATTTTTCATCTTTAATATGAAGCTATAGAGGTGAATTCTAAACTCTAGGAGGCTGATATATGGAAGTACATATTTAAACATGTAAAATACCAGAATTATTAAAAAGCCTGCAAAAGGAGTGCACTCAGTACCAAGGCGTTTCAAAAGTGTTTGTTATGGATAAGGATCTGGAAGGGTCATTGTCATTTCAGCAGTAGGGCTGATTCCACTCCAACATGAAATGGCTAAATTGGCCAACAAGATTCGCTTCACAAGCCTGACAACATTAAGCGTAGAGACTTTCTTTGAAGGTATGCGTTGCAGAATACGCACACAAGCGAGCTCGCTGTGTTGAAGTTAGCGTGCTTTGGATTTACCCGAGAAACACTTCAGCTACTTCACTGGCCCATATTCGTTTTATCCCGAGAAGATTATTAACGAAGAACCACCAAATTTGTCTGACAGGGCCAGCAGAATATCTTCCACACAAACAGAAACTGGGGATGCCAAAGAAGACAAACGAGAAGAAGCAGAGTGATGAAAAATTTTATCCAAGAACATGGAAGAGGAGTTCGACAAACAAATGTCCGCTCAAAGACTAAAGAATTAACAGACAGGTACTTTGCCGTGCACCCTGAGTATGCGTCCGTAAGTCATCTCAAATCCATCAAACATACCCGATATGTAACAACTGTGTGTTTTGTTGCCGATGGTGCACATTGAGGACAAAGCACAGACAACAATAAGAGTGCGTGTGGTCTACTTAAAAGATGATGATGTAATTGCAGTTAGACATAATCGTAGGAGAGAATTGTCCCCCTATTGACTTGCCGTACTGATGCAAAATAATTATGTCGAATTGGCTACTAGAAAATACAAGAGCAACGCTGTAAAATTTCAGTGGCTTAATCAAACAACAGATCCAATGATTTACACTTGCGGTGACATATCAATGGAAAACTCGCCGAACTGCATCTTAGCAAAGGTGGACAATTTCTTACTTGAAGACAGTTGAAATGTTATTTTGTCTCCCAACGAAGCCATCCGGTTGAGTAGGCTTGCTAACGGGCATGATGAAAGTGAAGATGAAGAAGAGGAGCAGGAAAGAGTATTTGCTGAACCACAAGAAACAGGACCATTAATTAAGACATGAAAGAATGAGCTCGTTAGGAAGAAGAACTAGTCGTTTTATACTGCGTTAGGTAACAGAACTTACCAAATGATGAATAATGCTTCGTAATATTGACATTTAGTGTTTCTTGTTATTATGTTGATGTAATAAGCTTTAATATCATGTTTTGTTTTTTAAAAGTGTTTAAAGGTTACTGATGTACATGTATTAGACTATGGCATGCATGTTTACAGCAGTCTTTAGCAGTTTTAGGTCCTCTAATCTTACAAAATATAATAAAGCCTTATTTTGACCGGATGTTATTCAGGTTAGTTATTGAAATCTTTATAAAAAGTAACTATTAGTCAAGGAATCCACTGACTATTATTAAGAAGGAATCCGGAATCCGCGGGTCAGGATCCGGAATCCACGGATCAGGATCCGGAATCCACGAGCCAGGATCCGGAATCCGACACCATCTTGGATTCCTTTACATAGGGCGATATATATGACATATGCCTTATTTAAAGTCCATGGAAATTCCAATATTAACATGTCAACAACCGAAGAGTTGAAGAACTAGACTTGCAGGATCTATATTTGTAAACTATAACTATATAAAGGTACAAACTATAAAATTGCACTGTTGTAATAAATATTTCAAACTTTACGGCTGTGAACTTTTATTTACTTGGGCTTTTGTTTACAGTATACATTTAATAGAAATTGCCATTGGCATTGTGATCGACTGATCGAGCCTTCAGCTAAGGAAGTTATTAATACAAAATGAATTATATGACTTTCTAATCATTTCTCTGTTACTGTTTTATACTAATAGCATTCTATTATTCTCCATGTAATACCGAATGACATATTCGAAATATTCGCACGGTTAACTTGCCATGTAATTTACTCAAATTTCGCGCATTTTGTATGTCATCGAACATCTACAAATGTATATTATTATTTGCCAATGGCGTTCAATTCGACTCTTCGTCAAAAAATAAGTATATGACGATATATATGGTAACGTTTTGTATTAAATTCCATGTTTGTCCGCCATGACAGTATACAAGAACTGCCAGGCGCTCCCCAGCACGCACCCTTCCCAACAGCCCCTTCGCGCGTCGCCTGCCTGCCTGAATACTTCATGTAATGTAATTATTTAAAGCGCCTGGGTACGATGCAGCACATACCCTAAGATATTTAGTTTATAAACGATTATGATTACAGAAACCTAGGCTATACGATGTACATTAAGAAACTTTTGAAACTAATAATTACTAGAATTGTTTTCACTCTAATTGCAAGCAAAAGCCTGCATATAAGAACATATAATTTAAAAACTTGCCAGGTTATTTTTTTATTGATATAAATCAACATTTCATCAGTGTTTCCTTGGCATTTTGATGAGCTCTGATACAGAGCAAACCATACACATATATTTAGCAACTGCCCTCCGTCAAGAAGAGACATGATGAACCAACATCAACAGAATTGTTATGAGAGTAATATCAATTAATTCATACTTCTAGTTCTAGTTCATAATTTCAAAACATACATTTTTATGACACAAAATCTTATAACACAAAATTTTAATATAAATATTAGTGTCTCGTTACTGTCAATCTCTTGAGATCTGAACTCTTCTGTTGTTTATACAGCATCCGAAATCATCCCCATGGCGCGCACGAGCTCGAACAAAAGATGTTGATGCAGCTTTTGCATGATCAATCATTTCGCCTTTGGCTTTGGAACTGCAGCACATTCTCAATCACACTTTTTTGAATTCGTTAAACGAAAAGGTTTCCGATTCCTCAAATGCTTCTGGTATAATGTCAACAACAACTCTGGCAACATGTTTCGAGGGAGTAATACCTCATACATTTCCATTTATGGAGTCATCAGACATAAACTCGGAAATTCCAAAGGTAAACACAATCGAACTCACACCGTCGCGGTTTCGCTTCGCCACTCCAGTTGTTGATCTACCAAGTCAGACAAGCCCAAGGCGCTTCTTTATTCACGACTTTTAAATTAAAAAGTTCCAGCATTGTTAAGTTAAGTATAAACATGTAAAAGCTTTTTTATTTCATAAATCCCGACGATAACAATACGTTCTATACTGTTATTTTACGAATATCAAGTCCTAACATAAACATTGTGGTTCGGGGTGTCCTTGTTCATTTTAAGGGGCAATTATGTCCCAGGTTCCTGAGTACACCCCATAACATCTTCCTCCTTCAAATTTCAACATAAACGTGTTTTTAATTTATTAAACTTGCATTAGGATTCAATGACATAGTCCTCGAGATATGCTGGTCTACGTGTTTGTCTATTGGATGTTCTCCTTGTACCATTGGGAGCTGCATGCTCTCCAGGTTCATGAGCAACCGGTTCCTCGCATTCTGGCAGCTGCTGTTGGTCTGGTACATCATGTTCTTCCATTGGTAATTCTATGTCTGCGTCTAACTCGTCTCGTTCCACAGTTTTTCGAAGATGCCTGCGATTTCTTCTATAGTTTCCTCCATCATCAGTTGCAACAATATACGACCTCGGACTAACAATCGCTTTCACCTTTCCTTTCCTCCAGCTTTTCTTTCCTTTCTCGGGCATCATACGGACTGCATCACCGACCTTGAGTGTTGGAAGTTTCTTAGACCCCTTGTTGTAATAGTAAGCTTGTTTAGTTTTTGCCTGTTGGAGCTCCTGTTTTGTAGAATGCATACAGGTAGGCTCAAGCAATTTACGCGAGGTTAGAATTGTGGATCTTGTTCTCCTTCCAAATAATCGTTGTGCAGGCGAGGTACTCATACCTTCTGATGGTGTGTTCCTGTGTTCGAGCATGGCCAGATAAGGATCTGCTTTCGCGTCTAACGCTTTCATCATAATTCGCTTTGCTGTCTTCACCACACTTTCCGCTTTCCCGTTTGATTGAGGATATCGAGGCGACGTGGTTACATGTTCGAATTCATATTGCGCAGCAAAGTCCTGAAACTCGCTGAAACTGTACTGTGGCCCGTTATCACTGACTACCCGCTCAGGTACACCGCAACGTGCCATGTGTGCCTTTAATTTTTGGATAACTTCAGTGCTTGTCTTCGAGTATAATCTGTCTACTTCTATAAAGTTAGAGTAGTAATCCAGAGCAATATTATTGCAAAAAACAGCTGACTTCATACTGTACTTGTAATCTGTGTGTGTTCTAAAGCTCCAGCTCTGGCACTCCTAGCAATTGCCTTATGCATGGATGAAGAACAAATAGAACACTCTGTAACTTGTTGGTCCAAAGGAAAACCACAGTAGCAGAAGTTACCTAAGACTATTTCCTTGGGTATGTAACAATGCTCATACTTTGTATAGGTACAATAACTAGGATCTTGCTTGCGAATCCAAACGTTTGCAATGAAATCATGCCGCAAAAGCATGGCCCACCGGGTAGTTTTTGTTGAGTGTTTAGCAAATTGCGAGAGACGAACATGCTTTGCCTCCCTTCTCTGCATACTATTAATGCCTAAACCCAATGTATATCTCTGAAATGGAATTTCTAAATGTGCTGGAATGGCATACCCTATGGTCCAAACTGTTGGTGTTACTGACCTTAACATAAGGGCATATATATTAAAGAAATATTGACAGGCCTGTTTACATTTTTCTACTTCATCTTACTTAATGAAAACGCGTGAATAATATGCAGTAGCATCTCGAGGCTGTATGCAACAGAAATTTAGCGCCGAAATTTTCTGTTTCACTTCTGGGGGATCATTTTTATCAATAAGGCAGTGGATAACAAATGCAAATTTTTGGCAAAATAGTTTTGTTTCTTTTCCAGTGAACCGATAAATGAAAGACTTGTTTCGACTTTCCTTAAACCAATGCTTTAGCTTTTTAACTAGCCTGGTGACATGTAAGGTGTCTTTCAGTATTGTTAAAAAAACAATAAACTTGCATTGACTAGGTAAACTATTAAGTTCTGTGACACTAGGGGGGATTTTTGACTTAGCTATAGCAATTTCCAACATTATATTATGTAAGCTTCCCCAACCGTTGTTACTATTGTGGAGTGGCTCTGCAAACCCATTATCAATGAGATTACCCAAGATGTGTTCATGCTCTTGTCTTGAATTCTGCTCTCTAATGAAATTCAAAAGCTTATTTCGTTTACTTGCATCAGACAGCTTACTTTGATTTAAGCTCTCCCGTTTATTAGCAACATTTTCGGCAGATTTAATTCGCTCGTCATAATCCCATGGGTGCCATGTGCATGCAGAATCTTTGCCTAAAACCCCATTTGTAGTAGATTTGTTTCCTTCGTTTACATTTCCGAATGGCGAAAAGTAATAAGCAGCATTATTAAGCTCCCCTGACATAATGGAAAGCCATTTCATATCACTGGGGATTAGTTCTACAGAAAATCTTACTAAATAACCAGCAACAGTGTATGATTGCTTCTCAATATCTGAAATTTCACTCACTAACTTTTTAGCATACCTTTGCATACCTATGTGGCATTCAGAACAATTTGCCCCACATATGATAAAATTATCATTTTCACTTTGAATGTGTTGTGCCGCATTAATTAAAGAGGCAAGCCATGCTGTAGCCTTTTCTTCTTTGCCAAAAGGAGCACCATCAGCCCCTAATGCAACCCTAAAGTGATATATTGGCAGGCTTCCAAAATGCCTAATAAACGAGTTAGACCCTAATGCTTGATCAATTAAGATATATAGCTCTGCTAATACTAAAAGATAACTACAGAGATCTCTATAAGACTCACTAACTGGATCTTCAAACGCTTCCAACCCTTGACAAAAGGCATGAGAAAAGTCTTTGATATCGTCAATGTCGACAGACTTAACAAATGCAATAAGCTTATCGTAGTATACAAGTTTTGCATTAGTGATTGTAGGAGAAGATTCTGTGCATGGTACTGAAATAATGCTTGGACATATAGCTTTGTATTTTTCTTTTGAGAGAAGTCCTTTTGTATACAGGACCTTCAAGCTTCTTACCATGTTATCATGGCTCTCTTAGTTTGTGTTTTAACTACCATGGGAATAATCTTTTGCATTTTGGGTGATGCTTCAACATATGAATGCAGCTGTTGTTCAAAACATTCATTGGCTAACGTTACCCATAAACCATCAAGGGCAGCTTTACCATTTTTGGTCAGAATGTGAATGTGGGTGTGCAAGTATTATTTATACCAGCACTAAGGGGCTCTTTACATTAATCCGAGGCACCGGGGCTCTTTCTGAATTCCTTTAAAAATAACATTTTAGTGTATAATTATGGGCCTGGTTTACTGAGATCCCGTCTGAGCCAACGGGGGAGCCCAGTCAGCCGAGGCTCATGTAAACAGCCCCTAAGAGTGATTTGTATTATCCGCATATTTAGCCAGATGGGACCATATTCTGTAATATACCTGTAGGTATATTTCATACTTTTAATATGAGAGTACCATTATACCTTCACTGTTTCCGTGAATAATTTTAGAGGCGTCCAGTGTTTCTTTACGTCTTCTTTGTGCAGATCTTACTGGTATATCCGAGCATAGCTTCTCAGAGTTGTCCGGACATAATGTGGATGGTGTCATCTGTCTTATTGTTTCCTTCCTTTTTGAAAATCCTGCAAAGGTTTTTGGTTCAAGTCGCCTTCGTTTTTCAGACAACGCCTGCTCATTTAAACACAGATCAGCTAACTTCTCCTTATGGCGATCAATCTAACAATTTAATTGTTATAAGAACCTTTAATTCGCGAAATTAATTTTTCACATGTCATTATGTCAATATTGCAAGGGACATGGTTATTAGCCTGCATTTATTCATCCTACTTATTGTTCTTCAATCAGTAGCGTAAAACACATTTATACAATGCACAGTCTTCTACATTGCACAAATACATTGCACATTAAAATGAATTTGTGAAATTTGCTAAACAAAATATTTAAGTATTTTTAGTAATGAATATTAACTTTTCCTCACCCTTTTTGACATTTTATCTATGTCGTGATGAACACAGTCCAGTTCGTTTACCAATTCTACACGTTTGACATCAGCTTGAAGGTAACTATCTCTCAAAAGTTTTCGTTTCCTCGCGAGTTCGCCAATGGGACATCGCTTCCATGATGCAGCTTTGTTAGAAGACATCATTTACAAGAAAACATGGGATGATGAGAGTGTTTGATCAGCATGAAATTTTCTTTTATTGAACTTAAAATCGAGCTGGTAAATTCTATGGTTTCGATTTTTTTTAAATAGCCCCTAACCAGCTATTTTCTACATATTTTGTTACCGGGCAGCAAGAAGAAGAACACATCTGTGCACTGATATTTTCATTTTTCTGTGCGCCCGCCATTGACTTTTGTGAATTTTGGGGGTATATAGGTATACAGAGGATCTCAAAGATAAATTTCGATCATACTAAGCTATCACATTTTGAACCTAATCACCCCCAATCGCAATTTATTCACGAAGTCATAGCTCCGCCCATTGGCGGCAATTTTGATATTTTTGGCGGACATTTTGAATTTTTTTACTGACAGATATATGGCCGAATTTTCGGGTGTTCTAGCCCGGCGTGTTTGTAAGCGTTTCGGTGCACTTAGTAGGCTTTTCTTCAAAATAGACTCTAGTGGTTTGTGATCTGATTCCACTTTTACGTTTCGACCATACAGATAACTTTCGAATCTTTCCATCCCAAACACAATGGCCAGCATCTCTTTCTCGATCTGAGCGTACTGCACTTCAGTTGGTGTTAGAGACCTCGATGCATATGCCACTGGTTGATTGTTTTGTAAAAGGCATGCTCCAAGACCATTCATGGACGCATCACACTGCAGGACTGCCATTACATTGGGATTAAAGAACCGTAGTACTGATGGTTCTGAAAGAATCTGCCGGATTTCATCCAACGCTTTCCCGTGTACATGTTCCTCCCATACGAATTCATTTCCTTTCTTGATCAGATCACGTAAAGGTGTAGTAATTTCAGCTAGCTTAGGGGCAAACTTCTGGACATAGTTCACCATGCCAAGCAATCGCTGCACTCCCAGCTTATCTGTGGGAACATGTCTCGGATGGCCTTCGTTTTCTCGGGGTCAATCTTTAGTCCATTCGAGGTAATACGATGGCCCATGTAGCTTACCTCTTTGAGTTGAAGTTGGATCTTGTCAGGGTTCAGCTTGAGACCCTTCTCTCTGCACCGTTCCATCAAACCCCTGAGGTTCTTGTCGTGGTCTAGATAAGCTTCTTCATCGGTTGCACCACTTCCATAAACAAGAATGTCATCTGCAATGACTTTGATTCCAGGGAGACCCAGCAAGATGTCATTCACACGACGTTGAAACTCTTCTGGTGCGGGTGATATGCCAAAGGGCATTCGCAGCCACCGGTACCGACCCCACGGAGTGCCAAAAGTTGTTGCAAAGGAACTGGGCTCATCAAGACGGACATGCCAAAACCCGTTCTTGGCATCAAGGACTGAGAAACAGCGAGCCTGGGCCAAATCCGGTAGGATATCGTCAATGGTGGGTGAAGGGTAATGGTTACGCTTGAGAGCCTTATTTAATGGCTTTGGGTCAATACACAATCGGATGTCACCATTCTTCTTGACTGTAACCACAATAGCCGATATCCAGGTCGTCGGTGTATCTACAGGAGCTATGACGTTCACATCGCCTAGTCGGTTGAGCTCTGCTTTGAGTTTATCTTTCACAGCCAGTGGAATCCTTCGTGTTGGGAGCTGGACTGGGGAGATGGATTCATCAATCTCCAGATGCAATGTGCCCGGTAAAGTTCCTTGACCCTGGAACACTGCTGGATACTCCTCAATGAGATGCTGTTTGGTGATAAACTTGGGTACATCTTTGACATTTGACTCGGTAGTAAAAATGTTCTCTTTGTTAACTGCAAGTAAGTTCATGAGTTGACTAGCTTTAGCCCCGAGTATGGACTTGCAATTCTCTTCCACTACCATAAACTCTACACCGTATTTCTTGTTATTCTTAGGATTAATAACTTGAATCCTTGTCTTTCCAATAGGCTTCACTTCGGACCCATTGTACATTACAAGGGTTGTGTTTGTTTTTACCAGCTTCTTCTCAATAGGCTTTCGAAAACAACCTGCCAGTGTCCTTTTAGATAATACATTTACTGTGGCTCCACTGTCAAGTTGAAAACTTTCTAGGTTTTTGTTAATCATCAAGGGGGCACTTGGTTTGTAGGTGTATTGATCAGAGTTAACTGCACCTACCTCTTCTTTGGTCTCCACCAGAGCTAGATATTCTCCCTCCGATGTATCATCGTTGACGCCCGATACTGACTTTCGTTGGCTAAATGGTCTTCGTTGAGCATTATAGACGACTGCGAAATGATTCTTTCTTTTACACAATGAGCATGTTTTGCCCCAGGCTGGGCATTTGAACTTATCTCTGGGATGAGATTTGTTGCAAAATTTACACTTGATTAACACTTCTTCATCTCTTTTCTCGACTCGCTTCCTTTGCTCTTTGTACTGTTCTTTTCCAACAGCCAACACTTGCTCACCTTCAACTTTCATCGACTCGAGTTGCTTCGCCGTCTTTTCACAAGACCGAACTATATCTATACTTTGTTGCAGAGTAAGCTTTGAGACTTGCAATAATTTCTTTCGTGTGGCGTTGTCCTTAATACCCATGACAATACGATCTCTTATCAAGTTGTCTTCCAAATTACCAAAGTTACACGTCTTGGCTAACGTACGAAGAGCTGCGAAGTAAGCATCAACCGTTTCGTGTGACTCTTGATCTCTTTTATTAAAACAATACCGTTCGTACGTCTCATCTGTCTCTCCAATACAATACTTTTCCAACTTGCTTACGACAACATCGATGTCCTTTCTCTCATCTTCATTCGCGAAGTCCAGTCCGTCAAACATATCAAGAGCATCAGCTCCAATGCACGTCAACAGAGTCGCTATTCTTAGTTCTTTATTTGTACTAGGGTTATTCGGATTTCGCAGACGTGCTGCTATTTCGTAGTTGTTCCACGCGCGATAAAACCTTTTCCAATTCGTTGCCAGATTACCTGTCATGGCCAGCTGCGGTGGCATGGGCAAATTCACCGGAATTTGTATCACTTTAACCTGCTGAGACGCCATCGATGTTGTCGGTTCATCATGGTCCGACATATTTAAAATATTTTTACAATATCTCCTCGAATGTTTCACACTTTCGCCTCGTCTTGAGCGAGTTCACGGAGTTGCTGCTGCACAATAGACTTTCCAATCGATAAATAACTGCTTAATTCACTCCTGGTACAATGTTAAGTTAAGTATAAACATGTAAAAGCTTTTTTATTTCATAAATCCCGACGATAACAATACGTTCTATACTGTTATTTTGCGAATATCAAGTCCTAACATAAACATTGTGGTTCGGGGTGTCCTTGTTCATTTTAAGGGGCAATTATGTCCCAGGCTCCTGAGTACATCCCGTAACAAGCATGTGCTCCACCTTTGAATTTACTATATGAGTAATTACTATATGAGTAACGTCCGAATTTATCATTATGATAAATTCGATGCACATTTTGAACAACTAACCCCCAACCTTAACCCCTAACTACTAACCACTAACCATAACTTTTTGAACTTTTTAAATTTTTTTAACCTTTTCAACTTTTTTAAAAATCTAACTTTTTAAACTTTTTTTGCTTTTTAAAACTCTTTTAATTTTTTTTTAAACTTGAAACTGTTTAGGAAATATATTTTTTCAGTCAGCAAGACGAATGGTTTCCCCGTGCATGTATTTCTAGTTTGAATGTTTTAATTTACCTGGTCTGATGTAACGGGGCACCAAAACAGGTTGTGACGAAATCGAGCCTGGGCAGGCCCACTCGTAGGAGACAAGAAACTGCTAGCTGTAATTTGAGAATCCAATATCTTCCCATTCTCCATTCCCAGAGGAATATTGCAAAACGGCAAATCTAAAATGAACATTATTACATTTTAAGTTACTTCCTTGTACGTTTGGGCAGCGATAACTATAATATATATATATATATATATATATATATATATATATATATATATATATATATATATATATATATATATATATCATAGTGTTGATTCTAAAGCAAATGGGAAGATACATTTAATATTGGCTATTTAAGATGACTATAAGTGTGGACGCGGAGTGCTTGTTTGTATCTCTCTCAACTTTTAGAAAAGCCTGTCAAGGAGATAGAACACTACTTCCCTCTTTCAATGAGTATAATGGTCGTTATAAAAAATGTTTACCTCTATGTCTCATACAAATGTAGTTTCGTTTTTCTGCGCAATTTTGAACCGACCACGCGCCGTCTTTCCTGAGACTTAGAATCGCCACACAGTCACGATCATCCATGTTTTCAGATGGCTTACCATTCGCCCAAATTTTATATGCGGTGCTGTCCAATTCCGAGTGGTCAGCAGACCATCGAAACACATTTTCATTTTTAACATCATTAAGACCTATCCAGACATTTAAACTAGTGATTAATTGGATTCGTTTATTCACAAAATCTTGTTCATTTTGACTGCTTATTTTAAGTAGCGAGGCAAAATCTCCAATTGCGTTACAAGCTTCTTTGGCTTCTGCCCAGGACAGTTTTTGAGATACGCCCATATTAAACTGATAGCATGTGTCATTGTATGGGATCCAACCTTCAGGGCACATATTTTTACCTAAAGAAGGATACAAGGGTACTTGGCATTAATAGGAGCCTTAGTACAATCATCACGAATTATTTAACAATTATTCGGCGAAGTGATTATCGGTGGGTGTTCAACGAGATAAAAATGAAAAACTCAGATCTAGAGATCCCAAGGATAGTTTAAAGTTTATATTAGCAACGGCCAATGCAGCAGGATTCTGGTATATCTGATGATAAAGATTTATTATGACACCCAATTGCATGTAATAACAAAACAAGCGCATGCAGTTAAATTAAGGAAATGTAGGAAATCATTTACTAAAAACTCGCGCGACTTTATTTTAAAGGTGATGTAAAGTCCGTAATGTAAACAAACGCTTTGCTTACATTTTGAACTCAGTGCTACAGTTGTAAAATATGATTAGATATATATTATACCGAATTTTTAACACTCTTCCGGTTCGCTATGCTTGTAAATGAATGCAGAATAGAGATTCAATTCAAGAAAGTTCGGAAGGTGCGAAATATTAAAAACATTCCAAAGGTTGCTCCCCACTGATGGAATGTGTTGATGCGCAGAATATATGCCCAGAACGGACTTTACAGCATCTTTAATGTGTAACGCAATTACTAAAATTATAAATACACGCGTAATTTATCATTTATCTATTCAAATTTATCTATTTACTATTCCACATCAAATATAAACTCATCTCTATTGGAGATATATTTGATCAATAACTTGTCCCGTATCAGATAGAAATGGGTAGGATAAACATTCCACCCATATCCGCGGCATTTGGTATGCTCGAGGACGACCTCGCAATGATCGCACGTGTATTTTGGCGCGTGGTATTACTACGTTTCCAAAATAAAAGCTTTGTATGGGCATTTCTCCTTTCATTTAGCCTACTGGCGTAAACATATTATTTAACATGTTTGTGTGATGTTTACTCTTAGCACTAAATATATATATATTTTTTAAAACATTTTTTATATCTATTCTAGTATTGCATGTGGTGCGGTTTTTTTAGATAATATATACTATTATGGATGTAAACTATTTATATATATAATCGGCTCGAGTATCCGATATTTCGGAACTGAGTCTAGTTCCTTCGATATCAGTGTAATCTAATAATAATGAAATCTGCTGTGTTGGTGTAATGTACTCAGGTGAATAAGGTGTTTGTATGATGTTACTCTGAGTGTATCTTATTCACCTGAGTACATTACACCAACACAGCAGATTTCATTATTATTAGATTACACTGATATCGAAGGGACTAGACTCAGTTCCGAAATATCGCAAACTCGAACCGACCTGATCGTGTAGCTCAGTTGGAAGAGCATTGGGCTAGTATTCCAAAGGTCGTAGGTTCGAATCCAACCGTGGCCAGGCGTATTTTTCGGGCATGCCTGGTGTGGATATACACTCAGAGTAACATCACACAAACATCTTATTCACATGAGTACATTACACCAACACGGCAGATTTCATATTATTTAACAGTTATTCTGCGAATTCGAGTCGTTTATTTTTTATTGTACGAGCTCGAGCCGCTATCGCTCGTGATTTCGTATATTTTCAATATTTTTCTATTTTTTTATATTTTTATATTCGCTCTTTCTGCCGATTATTTTTTCAAAAATACATATTTTAACCATTTTAATAAATTTTTTTCATTGTGTTTTAATCCTGCAAAGGCTATAAAAAGCGAACAACTTTCCGTTTTCGTGAGGTACTATAATATATCGCACGGTAGTTCAACCGTGGAATATTATAGTATCTCACGCTCACGCGCGATACGAGGACACCACGCTCTGAAACAATATGGCGTTCGTGAGCTGTTGTTTGTAATTTCGTACAGAAGATTTATTGATTTAACCAATACGTATATTACCTTCAATGAAATGAGGGCGAATAATGTTATCGACCAATCAGAGCATTTGTTTACCTTTTGGCGCTAAGCCAATCAGAACGCGTACATTTTTACTACTTCCGGTTTATACGCGTATTTCAACACAAAAATTAGGGTCGTAAATAAAGCGAAAATAAATTGTAAATTACGCAATTCAGCTGTAAAGCTGCGATGTAATTATTTTAATAAATCCAAATCCAAATCCAAAAGCCTTGGAGGCGCTTGTTTTTTTGTTGCATGCCATATATGGCATGCAACTTTCATATAGCTCTAAATTTCGTGTCGTGTTCGATGAGCGGTGATCGGTGAACGGTGAGCGTACCAGTCACGTGGCAGATTCGTAAACTACGACAAATACCGAGTTTTTGACGAGCATTTTCATTCCGCGCCAGTAAATAATATAAAGGATATATTATACAACATGAAATCACAGATGTTCGCAAGAGCCCAGCAGGGCTTAATATATTTATATTGTCAACACTGTTCGAATGTCAATCAAAATACGTCACTGTCTGATGTGACGTACTTCCTGTAACTTTAACATGATATTAATAATGCTAATCAGAATACGTCATTGTATGTATAGCATATTGACGTAATTTGCAGAAAGGTTGCAGCAGGTATTGGAACGTTAAGGCGCATAAAGCCATTCGTTCCTGTAAACATGCTGCAATCAATCTATAGCGCTTTGATACAACCCTATTTCGATTATTGTTCTCCCCTTTGGGACACTTGTAACAAAACATTAAAAGACAAATTGCAGAAGTTTCAAAATCGAGCAGCTAGAATAATAGCTGGTGCTGGTTATGAGATCAGGTCTGCTGACGTTCTTCAATCTCTTGAATGGGACAATTTAG
>CACRXK020001278.1:5620-57036 GCA_902702795.2 Paramuricea clavata | reverse complement strand
TTATTGGCTATTTCAATCCTACTTGACAACCGAACTATGAAAATATTATCATTTCCTTCTCGAACATTTTAGTCTACGAGTAAAATGCATGCAAACTTTGTGTTTCGGCCAGTTTCGCCGCCATCGTGGAAAAAATTTTTGAAAAATTATCTCGAAGGTCAATGAACTTTGTGACGTCATTGGCTGGGTAGCACCAAAACTATAAGAGAGAATTCTATTGCGTGCATGTTATGTTAGCTAAAAATATGTCGTTTTGAGCGTTATTACTGGCCAACACTCTTCTCAATCAAACAAGAGAAGTCTACACTATCAGATAAAAACATATCGAGCGACTGGGAAAGCAAGAAGTGGCTCAATTTCCAATACAGGTAATTGGTCATAAAATATTGCATTAGTATTTGCCTTGTTACACTCGAATTTCTGCGCTTATTTAACACGGAGTAGGATAGATACTATGAGAAATAGCGTTACTAACAAGTTACATACTTGGTAAAACTTTTCTGCCTTTTGTTTTGGCTCAAAATGCACTACGCGTGGTAATACACGGTATTGTTTATAGTCATGAGATTGTGTTTACCCAGCCAATGACGTCAGATAATGTATATTGTTGCATAAATTAGCATACGCGCTTATTTTCAAAATGGCGGACAACTGTTCAAATTTTCTCAAATTCAATCAAATTTTCTCAGCAACTAAACGCGACAAACCGGCCAAAATATGAAATTAAATATTCCGTAAATATACCTAATAGATATAAGTAATAAAAATTTTGGTTGCCAATGTCCTTTCAATTTTTTCGAACCTCGGAATTTTCAAAAAAAGTGAATTAGTTGACACTAAGCTAATGCTATTAAAAGACGGAAACGGCAAGCTCGCGGATGTGTATTTTAATTAAAACTCTTTTGCATCACAAGCCAGTTTCGTCATCCTCTAGCGGGTGACGGCTTTGTGTTTTCATATCTTCGGTTCAGTGCATGCTATGAAGACAGAAATACCACCATTCGATTCAGAAATAAAAGATTCAACTAATTCCCCCTATAGTTATAGTCATTATCAACATTGTAGCGATTTATGGGCCTTTGAAAGTCAAGCACGATAATATTGTATCAAATTACGCAATTGTCTGAACAAAAGTATAGACTAGCCATACCTTTCGCCGAAAATAACTTCGGCCCCTTCAAACATATCGTCTTTGTTATAGTCTAATTGTTCGAATATTTTATCAGCTATATTGGACAAATATAGTAGAAACATTTACAAGTTTAAGTCCAAAGGGGATAGCGCAAACGGGACAACGAGACCCATGCTAGGCGCACCCCTCCAAAAAAAGAAGGAAAAAAAACAAAAAAACAAAAACCCAACCTAATTCACTATATACAAATATATATTACATAACATGCATATTAAGAACGGTGGCAGGGGCAGTCTCTTGTGAGCGACCAAGTGCATGCCATATCAACATTAAAAGTACTGTTGACCAATGCGGTGTATGTCACATGCAGAAAGCTTTTAAAAGTTGTTAAACTGGCGAACTTTTCAGGAGAGGCTATTTTTCCAACATTATTCCAAGTTTTAACTATTCGGTTAAAGAACGATCCTTGGAAAGTGGATGTTCTACAGTAAGGAGATTTTAACATTAGAGATGGATTCTGAGTACGAGTTCGATTATGATGTATAAATGACACAAAATGTTCAATGTTCAAATAAGTGTGGCCGAAAATACATTTATAGACCAGAACAAGATCTCTGATTTCTCGATCGCAAGTTAGTGGCAATAAATTGAGAGTTTTCAGTCTATCTTCATAAGACATTTCTCCAACTTTACTTTTGAGGATCCAACGTGTAGCGCGCCTTTGAACTCTTTCTAATGCAACTTGTAGCTTCACATTAGCTGGGAACCACACCTCCGTTGTGTAGCACAACTTTGATTTTACCAAAGTCATGCAGGTATAGTGTTCGCCTAACTTTAGTATCTCTAATCAGGGGACAAGTTCTCTTTAAGATACCAAGCATCTTGTTGGCTTTACTTACAATTGAGAAAATGTGAGAATCCCAGGATAAGTTGCTTTTGACAATAATTCCCAGATCTTTTTCTTGGTGAGCGCGTTGTAAAATTACATTACCCAGACGATAGTCAGTAATTACAGGTAATTTTTAATACCTTACACGTTAAATTTCATGTTAGAGTTGAATTGAATTGAATTTATTTCCAAGTATGCTTATAGTACATTACATTTCCCGAGTTATATTATTTATTTATGTTTACATATTTGGAAGAAGGACTATAATAAACCCAAAAGGCTTTTGCGAGTAGTCCTCCTTGAGATAATACTTAGCTATAATGTTAATATATGTCTATTTCTAATATCTATCAGGTAAACATTGCGGTTCATCAGTTCAATTGGAGTACATATAGTTAATTATATGCGGAACAATTACTAAATACATTCTATATAATCGTACACTAAAAGTTGTTTTTTATTCCCTAGTGTACACTAATCATTATGTTTCTAATTTTATTCTATATAACATGACGTTATAGTTTGTCTTGAGACAACAAATATATTTTCATTTCCGTTTTGAATTTCTTTTTTGTACATGAATCTTTTATTTTTTTGGTATTCCATTCCATATTTCTGTTCCCGTATATTTTATTGAAAATTTTCCATAATTTGTTCTATTGCCTTTTTTATGGATCAAATTTGTACTTCTTGTATTATGCTTATGAATTTCGCTATTCAAAGTGAAATAGTTGTCAAAAAAGGTAGGTAAATTTCCTTTTGCGTAATCGTACATAAAAAGGCTAATGCATAGTTTGTTAAGTTGCACAATTTTTAACTGTTTTGTTTTTCGAAAAAGTGGTACCGATTTTGCATTATATGAACTTAATGTGATGATTCTAACTGCTCGTTTTTGTATTTTGAGAATCTTTTTTAGTTTTGAGGGATAATTATTTGCCCAAACTGCATTACCGTAATATAGAAAAGGGTAAATTAGTGTGTTGTATAATGTTGTTAATGTGTCTCTTTTTAGGAAGTTGCGTGTTTTGTTGAGTATGCCAGTTGTTTTGGCAATTTTATTAGCTACATAGTTTATATGATCATTCCAAGTTAAGTGTTGGTCTATTATCATTCCTAGAAATTTCGTATTTTTGACATGAGCAAGATTATCATTTTCATGTTTAAGTTTCAAGATTATCATTTTCATGTTTATTTTATGTTTAAGTTTCTTTTTCTTAGATTTAAATACTATGTAATTCGTCTTTTTTATATTAAGTGTTAATTGATTATTTTTAAACCATTCAGATATTTTTTTAATTTCATTATTTACAACTAATTCTAGTTGTTCAATATTTTTCCCAGAATAGAAAAGATTTGTATCATCTGCAAAAATGATGAATGATGTTAATTTACTTGAGTTAAATATATAATTTATATATAATAAAAATAATAGTGGTCCTAAAACAGAACCTTGTGGTACCCTACACTGAATTTTTTCTTTTCTTGATAATATATTATTGAATTTTACTATTTGTTCTCGATCAGTTAAATAGTTTTGAAACCATTTATAAGGCATTCCCCTTATGCCATATGATTCTAATTTTTGTAGTAAAGTTTTATGATTTACTGTATCAAATGCTTTTGACAAGTCCAAAAATATCCATATCGTAAATTCATTGTTTTCAATTGCTCTTTTGATTTTTTCAGCTAAGTGGATAATTGCCATTGTGGTTGATCGATTGCGTCTAAATCCATATTGATTATTATGTAAAATATGATTTTTTTTAATATAGTTAATAGCTCTTTTGTACATTAGTTTTTCTAGGATGTTTGAAAAACATGGAATAACTGATATTGGTCGATAATTATTGAATTCTTCTTTATTTCCAGCTTTAAATATTGGTGTAATCAGAGATATCTTAAGATCATTAGGAATTATCCCTGTTTCGAATGTCAAGGTGCTACTTTTGGATGAATCCCATCATAACCGTGACTCTTGTTTGGTTTTAGTTGGTTTATTATTTCAAATACTTCTGATGTTTCTATATCGGTTAAAAACATTGAATTTCCATGGTTCCCTTCTAAATATTGTTTAAAATTACTTGAATGTTTGTCAAATTGTTTTGCCAGATTTGGTCCAATATTGCTGAAGAATTCATTGAAATTGTTATATATTTCTGTAGGGTTGTTTGTATACTTTTTATCGTGTAGAAAAGATGTTGGTAGTTGTGGTTTGTGTTTTTCCTTTCTGATTAATTCTTTTATTGTATCCCATGTCTTTTTAATGTCACTTTTACAGGTCTCAAATTTTTTGTCAAAGTACATTTTTTTCGCTTTTCTAATTACATGAGTTAGCTTGTTTCTATAAAGTTTATATTTTATTTCATTTATTTCATTCTGAGTTTTTAGAAATTTTCTATAAAGTTTATCTTTTTTTCGAGAAGATTTTACGATGCCTTGGGTAATCCATGGGCTTTGATTTAATCTTACTTTTGTTGCTTTTACCGGTCTTAAGGGAAAGTGTTTGTTATATTTATCTGTGAATGTTTTCATGAATGTGCTATATGATTCATTTGGATCGCATATGTCAATTACAGGGGCGGATCTAGCTTAAAATGTGACCGTATCATATTCCTAGGTCTCGCATAACTAGGGGGGTCCGGGGTTTTGAAATTTGAACCTCGGAAATGCCATTTCCTGCGTTCTGAGCCCATGATTCTGGCCTAAAATTTGGCCTTAACAAGGTCATATTTTAAACACAAAGTAACAAAAAAACACACATTAAAATGTGGCCGGGGGCGTTTTGACATTGAAAAGTCAGCTTTAGCGACTGTGTACATTTAATATTCTCGACCGGTCCCTATTTAAATTAATAACATATTGCACGCGCAATGCTGCAATATGACTTTACATATTAATATCTTCAGTTAGACGAATGCTATGAAAACAAAAATACTACCGTTCGGTTCATTGAAAGAAAATCACTTAATTCCTAACGATAGTTTTAGTCAATATAGCGATGTATGAACTTTGAGAGCAATGAGAGGTCAAGCAATATCATATATTTCACTATATTACTCAATTTTCTCGAACAATGTAAACTAGCCATACCTTTCCCCGAACATAACTTCGGCCCCTTCGGACATATTCTTTTCGTAATAGTCTTGTTCTAATTGGCATCCAATACACTATTTAAAACTGTTAATATTTTAAGACGTCTTCTGATATGTAAGGCCATCAGCCCATCACGCACTCAGTTACATTAGAAGAAATGCGGCTGTTAGCAATATTAGACGAAGTTTCCGAGCGGTTCACGATTATTTTATTTCTTGCGCAATCAAAATACAGCCACAGTATCAGAGGGTATCCGACGTCATAGATACACGTCCTGTGATTGGCTGGATACCCTCCAAGGTATCCAAATACCTCATTAAGTTACTATTTTTAGTAACATTTGAACCGCGGACCGTATCAGAACACCGCAGACGCATTTAAAAACACTTTTCCGATCGGGTTACGTTACCTCGGGTTATGCCTTCGGAAAGCTCTCGGCTCATCTTCGTCGAAAGTAATTCAATGCTTTAAAAACACGTCTAATGTTACATTTAGAGCTGTGAATTTTAGAATTTACAAAAGAATTTGCCCTCTTTCATGTTAGTAAACTCAAATTTTCACTATTTTTGTAAACAGAAATGAATTGCGTGAAAATATATTAATGTTGAATTTTTCCCCAAAACTATTTTAGTATTCATAATCGGAAAAATCTGACCGTATCTTGAGCTACACTCGATACCCCCTGGATCCGCCCCTGAATTACATTTTGCCAGGTCTCAGCTTTTATATCTTCTCTAAATTGTCGTATGTGTCTGTCATTTATGTGTCTAATCATATTTGTCTTATTTTTTGACTTATTTAAGTTAGATACATTTTCTTTGCTTTTATTTATTAGAAAAACTGGTAAATGATCTGATATATCATTAAACAGTATTCCACTAACTTGTATATTATTTTCTACATTAGTGAATATGTTGTTTATTAGTGTTGCTGTCGTCCTTGTGATGCGAGTTGGTTTTAATGTAGTTTGTAGGAACATTGATGACATCATTTGATTTAAAAATCTTGCTGAGTATTCGCACTTTTCATGTTTTAAAAGGTCTATATTGAAGTCAGCTAATAGATAACAAGTTTTCGATTCATTATCTATTCTATTTAAAGCTGAGTCAATTTTCTCCTCAAAATCTTTGTATATATTATTTGGAGGTCTATAGATCAGTCCTAATATTATATTTTTTTCTTTAGCATTTTCTAATTCGATAAAAATACTTTCAATATTACTTGTGTTACATTCGCTTGTTATATCGTTTCTAATTTTAGCTTTAATGTTATCTTTAATATAAATACAAACGCCTCTACCTATTTTAGATTTTCTGTTAAGGTTAAATTTTACATAACCTGGTATATTAAATTCATCAGCGTCACAAGTTGTATCATTAATCCATGTTTCTGTTAGAGCTATCACTGTAAAGGAATAATTTAACGTCGCTAAATAGTTTAGAAAGTTATCGAACTTATTTTTTATGCTTCTTATGTTTAGACTTAATATAGAAAACTGATTCTCTAGAATATGCTCTCGTTTAATTAATTCAATGAAATCAGTAGTTAGATAATAATTGTTTTCCACCGTTGTCTCATGTTTAGTGCTTGTATAATAGTTGTGGTCTGGATTTAGACTTCCTAACATGTCACTGTCTATGTTACGTTCGTTCCCTGCTGCATGTTGATTTTCAAATGGGTTAAAAACCAAATTTTCTAAAGTGTCACGATCATGTTGTGTGATATTTGTGGTTAAGTCGGAAATTGCATCTTGAAAATCTTGTTCGATAAGCTGATTAAAAGGTAGACAGTTTCCTATGCATTTCCTGCAGATGAAATTATTGTCATTTTCTAAATTCTTTAGGTCTTCACTCTTATCACTATAAAAAACAGTAACTATGAAATTGTTTCATGCAGTTTTTACATGCTTTCAAAATCCCCACTATCCGACGCTTACATTCATTGCATGTTTTATCTATGGTAGTCATATTTGAAGTTGAATTTCTAATTAATTAATTATTTTTCTTTACTTACGTATTATTATTTATATAGTGTTATTTTCCGTAGTAGAGTTGTCCATTGATATACAATTTATCTTTGACAAGCTTAACTTTATTCCCGTCTTCTTTTGCCTTTTTGAGAACTGGATATAAGCTCTTCCGTATGTCTGCTATTTCTTTTGGAAATTGCTCCCCGATTCCTATCGATGTACCTTTTAGTTTGCTCGCAGATCTCTTTACCAATTCTTTGTCTGGGTAGCGAAGGAATTTGACGACAATTAGTCTTGCTTTTGGATTTCCTCGTCTGTTTCTTCCTATTCTGTGTGCTCTTTCAATGGGCATTTTGCTGCTTGCATCATCGATCTCGAGTTTGTTTTGCAGTATTTCATATACTTTCTCTACACATTTTTCAGGGTATTCATTTTCCGACTCCGGTATATTAAATATTAACAGGTTGTTCCTCATCGAGCGCGCTTTAATGTCGAGGATCTCACGATTCATTTTCTCTTTCTCTTCTTCAATCTTTGAGACCCTTTCCTCTAGCTTTTTTATTTGCTCATTTTGCTTCTTTTGACTTGATTGAATTTCACTTGTTGTATCATGTTGGTAGGTTAGGGAGTGCTTCAAGTTGTTAATCTCACCGTCAGTGTTATTTAGTCTCGTCTCTATGGCATCAAGCTTGTCGAGTTTTGTTAAGTTTTCATTCATGGACGAGATAACAGTCCATATTTCCTCAAGACTGACTTTATTGGATTCTTGCATTTTCGGTTCTTTTTTACTTGGTTTAATTGGTGTACTATTTACGGAATTATTAAGACTTTTTGCGGAGCGTTTTAAAGACATTGCTTCACCTGATACCTGTTCGACGGATCGTACCGTTCGTACGGCTCGTAAGACGATTCACGATCCGACAAATCCGTACGTTTCGTGAAATGGCTTTACGGACCGTACGAAGCGTATACGGTTCGTGAAAATGAATGATTTACAGGTCGACCTAAAATAGGAAACCACGCAATATATCAATATAATATATTGTTGCTCCGTTCTTTAGAAACCACGCAATTTATCAGTATAATATGCAATATATGAATATAATATATTGTTGCTCCGTTCTTAAAGAACCACGCAATACTGTCAATATAATATATTGTTGCTCCGTTCTTAAGGAACCACGCAATATATCAATATAATATATTGTTGCTCCGTTCTTAGGGAACCACGCAATATATCAATATAATATATTGTTGCTGCATTCTTAAGGAACCACGCAATATATCAATATAATATATTGTTGCTCCGTTCTTAAGGAACCACGCAATATATCAATAGGTTCGTGAAAATGAATGATTTACAGGTTGACCTAAAATAGGAAACCACGCAATATATCAATATAATCGCTCCGTTCAATATAATTGCTCCGTTCTTTAGAAACCACGCAATTTATCAATATAATATGCAATATATCAACATAATATATTGTTGCTCCGTTCTTTAGAAACCACGCAATTTATCAGTATAATATGCAATATATGAATATAATATATTGTTGCTCCGTTCTTAAAGAACCACGCAATACTGTCAATATAATATATTGTTGGAACCACGCAATATATCAATATAATATATTGTTGCTCCGTTCTTAAGGAACCACGCAATACATTACCAGAAATGTGGGACATTTTGCGTCCGCAATCGTAACCAGCGGTTTTATGCATAAATGATGATTCATCAAAAAATACAAACAAAATGGCGGCTCATAGTCTTCAAAGACAAATCGTGTTGTTAATATATTGAAGAGGAAACTCCGTGCTGACGGCTAAATTCCATTTTATTTTACTGTGATTAACTAATGTAAGATTGTCTGACATTTTTTACAACAGCGGAACCACTATTTGTGGCTGGGAAGAGCATAATTAATTTAAAAACAAATATGGCGGAGAAGAAACGCAATGTATGAAAATTTTATCGTAGTTGTGCTGATAAAAATGGCCTCTTGTAGCATGTATGGATGAATAAAATGGCTAAGTTTAGAGGATTTTGGAAGTAGTTTCTTGCGGAATTTAGATACTTTTGTTGGCGAATATATAAACTTTGAATGTTATTGAAACAATTGCGATGCCAAGCTCAAGATTTCGCTGGATATATTTCCGTACACCAGGCTGCGTTTGTGGCGTGTATTGTCAGATCCACATGTAATATAAGGAGTTATTATGCTGGTGAATGTGATATCAATAGTGAGCTCGGGAAGTGAGTGTATTTTATTCTAGAAATAGTTGTTAGAATTAATAGATTCCGGAATCAGCATAGCATGTGAAACGATGCCAAGTAAGCGTGATTTGCGGCTCATTCATGCGATATTTGAGAAAGTTCTTATATGCCTATACTAATCCCAGCATTATCGGACGCCATTTTGTTGCGTAATTTTTTGTCATGCATGTCCACCATCTTGACCCACATTTCTGGTAATGATATCAATATAATATATTGTTGCTCCGTTCTTAAGGAACCACGCAATATATCAATATAATATATCACGCAATATATCAATATAATATATTGTTGCTCCGTTCTTAAGGAAACACGCAATATATCAATATAATATATAGACTTGGATGAAGTCCGTCTCTCTAGAGTCCGAGGGAGAGCGCGACCTCGCGCGCCGCTTCGCGGGGCGCTCGATCTCGTCGCTTCGCGACTCCAACTCTAGAGAGACGGACTTGATCCAAGTCTATATAATATATTGTTGCTCCGTTCTTTAGAAACCACGCAATATATCAATATAATATATGTGACCCTCTTTGGGAAAACATACGTTAACGTTTTTCCGTTAAAACGGCCAAAAAAACGGATTGCAAACAGATAGTGAACGGTTTGTATAAACCGTTTTCACGGTCTTCGAAAACGTTAAAACGGTGCCATGATATTTTTTAACGCTTTCGAGAAACCGTTTTCACGGTTAAAGGTTACCGTTTAAACGGATGGTAGAAGCCGTTTTCGCGGATAGTGGCATCCGTGTTAACGGATGAAGCCACCAGTTTAAACGGATGAAGGAATCCGTTTTAACGGATAGAGGAAAGTGTGCGTTTAATGGATAGCCGTTAAACGGTTTGAGGGATTAAAATAGGATTAAATCAATCCTTAAATTGAAATCACGCCGCGGTCAAGAATACTGATAGTAATAAGCATACTGATCGATTAAAGGGATTCAAGATCGCTCATTTAAATGTACGAAGCTTAATCAAGCATATCGATGAACTAAGGCTGTATCTTTATAAACAACAATTTGAAATAATTAGCGTTAACGAAACCATGCTTGACCTGTCTGTCTCAAATCAAGAGATCAAAATTAATGGTTATGATATTGTGAGAAAAGACAGGAATAGGCATGGTGGTGGAGTCGCAATATACATAAGAACCTCAACAAACTTCATAATAAGAGACGATTTAACTGACGATAATCTCGAAACAATTACACTTGAAATTTCAAAACCAAAATCCAAACCATTCTTAATTAATAGTTGGTATAAACCACCCAATACAACACTTGAAATATTCAATGCATTCGAGGATTTAATTACTCGAATGGACTCTGAAAACAAGGAAATAATTTTACTTGGAGATTATAACTGCGATTGGTCTCGCTTGGAGGCTAACCCATGCCGATATTGATGTTGTATGTGATGTTATATGATAATTATGTTCGTAATAGATGAAAGTTATGATGACGCGACGTTGTAATTTTATATTGAATATAGTTAGAACAGCGAGTAGAGCGAATTAAGCTTATTAACAGTTTTGATTATGCGTGTTTATTATACGAGAAAGTTTCTGTCAATAACAACATGCAGTACTCGCTGATTTATGAAACGCTTTATTCGTATTTTTTTTCAGCCCCCCATATATATCTACCTAGAAACAAAATACCTACAGTAAGAGCTTGTGCAATTAAGTTGTCTGCATCCTCTCGCTTATTACATCCATATAGCTACTTTGTTTTGAAGCTGTCGCGCAGCTTAGTTCAATGAATCTTTACGCCGCAAAACCTATTAACTTAAAATTTCGGCATACTTCGAAACCCGGACCGGACTCGGACTCGGACTCGAAGAAAATCCGGACTCGCGAAAACCCGGACCCGGACTCGAAAGAAATACGGACTCGTGTTTAAGAAAACCCGGACTTGACTTTTGAAAACCCGGACTCGAAATAGACAAAACCGGATTCAAAACAAGGACTCTGTGTACGAAAATGCAAAGGTTTTTTGGAAAGGTTTTAAAATAATTAGTAACATGATAAACGATGATCTCTTTTATATCTTTATCTCGATATTTTTAATCTTCTGCTGTTAACAAAATAATCACTTAGATATACAGGAACCAAATAATTAAAGCACTTATAAGTTGTTTTTTGTTGGGTTTTTTTGGGCTAGTATTCCAAAGGTCGTAGGTTCGAATCCCACCGTGGCCGGGCATATTTTTCAAGCTCGCCCGGTGTGGATATACACTCAGAGTAACATCACAAATATCACTTATAAGTTATTAAAAACTAAAATGTATTGATGCATACAATGTACAAGTAGCTAGTACGAGGGTAGCATGTTGATTGTTGATTCTCAAAATAACGTAAACTTGATTTATTGTCAAACTTCATTGTCAGTATCGAGCCGCGGTTGTATGCAAGGCATATATGGGGCAATCGATGAACGCATTGCCAAACGAGAGAGTCTCAATATCAAATTTACGCCAACCATCCAACGCGAATTTCACTGTCGGCCGCGGCTGCGGCTTTCATTGTGTTGTGTTTTCTACTATTTTTGATAAAGAATAATTGCGGGTGTTCAATTCGTGTTTATGGACTTTATCTTAACGAAATTGAGAAAGTAAACTTGTTTCCAGTGCCGTCTTGCCCAAATATTTGAGAGCATGATATAATATCAAATTTATGTCCATCCGCACAACGCTCGAATTACTTCACAGTCGGTATTTAGCATTTTAGGCGCGGTTGCCGCGACACCTTCATTGCCTTCAACATGGGATGTGCTTTTCCGGCGTTCTTTTTGATTGGTTGAAGTTACTTTTGATGGGTTGAAGTCTAGTTATTTTTTTTGTTATTTTGCCGATAGTGAGGTCGAATATGTTTCGAGGATATATTTTACGATTTTTACCCTTGCCGCCATCGATCACGCTGAGTCTGTTATGATGGCAGCAATCGTGTAACGAGTGGTTTACAGACAAGACATTCCTAGCGCTGAGACAGATTTTAGTTATTAATTTTTGTCTAGGGTAAATTTAGCTACTCGCAGGAGTATGTATTTTACAAATTTTACAAATATGTTGTGTATGGTCAGCGTGGTTAAATAAATTTTTAAATCAAGTAGGTAAGTAAGTATGTATAAATGCATTTTGGTGTTCACGTGCCTAAATGATTTGTTTAGGTAGGCTATATAGTGATTATTTTGTTAGGGACCATATAGTATGATAACTGATTAGTATCCTCAGATAACGCATAACACTGAGTCTGACTAGAAGAAAAAAATATCTACATCTTTCGAAACCAAAGCACAAATCCATTTATCCGCGAGTTCACCGATCGAACCTTTGCATTCTCGTACACAGAGTCCTTGTTTTGAATCCGTTTTTGTCTATTTCGAGTCCGGGTTTTCAAAAGTCAAGTCCGGGTTTTGTTAAACACGAGTCCGGATTTTCTTCGAGTCTGGGTCCGGGTTTTTCTCGAGTCCGGATTTTCTTCGAGTCCGAATCCGGGTCCGAGTCCGAGTCCGGTCCGGGTTTCGAAGTATGCCATGTCGAAGACTCGAAGTATAGCTATCTGTCATCAGACGAACACCGAGACTCCACTGTGCGTTTCCGTGCGTGCGGTACATATAACTTGAATATTTAGGACGATATATGCACCAGATTGCACCAGACACTGGTATTGTACTTCATAGTAAATTATTTCATATTTTGTGTGTTACAGTAATTTACAGCAGGTACATTAATTTATAAACCTTATAAAACCTTTCATTCCCATTCCCCATTCAGGGCTTTATATTTGAAGAATAACCCGACAGCTTCTTTCTACTTGTATAATGCTGCTGTGAGTCATCAATATTTAAACAACTTTAAATAATCTTTATCGTATACTGTATAAATGACATTTTAGCAGTTTCACCAAACCATTCGAGAGGCAAACAACCTATCTATCAATGGAAACTTTAAAAAGGCTTATTAAAACTCATTAATTAAGTAATTGTAGGAGCTGGACTTCGTGCGCATATACAGTGGCGTAGCAAACTCGATAATTGGGGGGGCACATATTCATATATTCGTGTTCACTGACCTTAAAAACAATTGATTTCAAAAGAAATTAATAAGGCAGAACACGAATATATGAATATGTGCCCCCCCCAATTATCGAGTTTGCTACGCCACTGCGCATATATACAGTTTATGAATTATGTATATATATCCCTGATAAAACGTAGGGACACTTTATACCAGATATAATAAAAAATACTTTGCTAAACCTTTTCGGCTATCATTCCTTTGCATTCAAGGGGCGAGGGTGAATGGCTATATAATTCATATCGGCGATTCTGTGCAATCTGATTTAGTGATTTTGGCTTCAACAAACAGGTACTCGTGCAGACAAAAAAGGAAATGCATACAGTTGTGAATTGTCGTATAATTCTTTACTGTTGATCCCAAACAAATGTACGTTAACACTCCTTCCTACTTTTTGTTGAATATAAACGATTATACCCTTTTTAAAAAAATCTAGAGCACTATGTCTATAAACCGTTTTTGAATAAATAGAATGCCCGGGCATTCAATGTCTATTTGGCTAGTGTCCAAATATGTAACGTTTGCTGTAGGACCAACAAGGCGTAGCGCCTACGACCTACACAGTCGCTTTTGAGACCTCTATTTAACAAAATTTATACCGTTTCCATATGACAACAATTCAATGGCACATTATGAGAATATTATACGTATCTGAACCAGAGCCAGATACAGAAACGTACGCGTGAAATGAAACTGCGCCCTAACCCCGCGAGAGAATAAAAGGGCAAATATTTCCAAGCATATATTTAATCATGATTGTATAGAACGGTCACTCCTTGCAATCGAAGTGTGAGGTGCGGAAGTGGAAACATGTAATTTGATACTTTTCCATCCCCCTCTTAGGTTATCAATTTTCTATGGGTCACGTGACCAGCCCCGACCAGGGTCTTTGCTTCACAAGAGCAAAGAGCCTGGGAACGAGATTGATACTGACCCTGTTTCACACGCAATATTTCCTTTTTCAGTCGCTAACACACCTTTTGTATCCCACTATGAAGAACATCAACATTTCCACCAAAACCTCGAAAAAATCATCATTTTATAGACGAAACAATAAAATATTTCAAACAATTTGTTTTGCTTTTGCCAACGCATGCGCAGTTCGGTCGACATACAGTTTTCTGTATGTCTGATTCGGATTATCCTGCGATTATCCCAGATAGAGCCTTCGTTTCCTTCCCAAGGATCGCCAATCTCGTACCCAAAGCAACGCCTGTGCGCGGGCTAGGATGGCATTGGCTCTGGGGAAATTGAATTTTTCCTGTGCTGTGATTGGTTTAACGTTTATCAATCGTGCATGCCGACAAAGAACCGGAACCCCTAAATTTAGGGGTTCCGGTTGTCAATTTCCCCAGAGCCAATGCCATCCTAGCCCGCGCACAGGCATTGCTCTGGGTACGAGATTGAAGGATCGCAGGCTCGGGGAACGAGATTGATGCATTCATTACTTTAGCGGGGGTAAGAGTAGGGTAAAGTAGGGGGGGCGGGGTCACTGAAAATATATTCACGCATGCGCGTGAGAACAATTACATCATACCACAGATCATACTTTATCCACAGTGTTTCCACTTTCAAGGAAATTTCCTTTTTCAAGGAAATTTTGACCGAAAAAAGACGTTTCAAGGAAAAAAAAGGAATCAAGGAAATCTAAGGAATTTTTGAAAATTCTAAGGAAATTTAAGGAATTTTTGAGTCAACTGAAATGTTTTGAAGATTCTTTCAGGAACCTTTCATTAATTTTAAATTATATTACTTTCCTTCGCTCATAACCAATATGTCCGCATGCAAAAATAAAAAAACCTCTTTCGGAGCCTGTGACCAAGTCAGTAGAATCTAGAATTATTAATTAAACTAATTAAGGAATTAAAAATAATGATAAGTAGGCTGCACACAACCTGAATTTTAGGCGGAAATCAGGTAGCGTGCTGCGTGCAGGCGAATTTATATGAATTTATTTGTCATGTGAATTTGTTGACTATTGAGAACGATATTAAAACTAAGTTCTTTGAATGTTTGCATGGCGAAAAATATAATTGTTTTTGTTTGTGGAAACACCACGTAAATTTATTATCGCAAAGCTTTCGATCCGTAAGCCCGGATCTTCATCAGTGCTAATAATATGAAGATCCGGGCTTACGGATCGAAAGCTTTGCAATAATAAATTTACGTGGTGTTTCCACAAACAAAAACAATCATAATATTAAAACTCCAACCTCGTCCCCAGGGCCTTTTGAGGAAAGATGCGAAGGGCAGCTAAGGCCCTGGTAAAGGCTGGTGAAATAATCCACAAATTGTGGATTATTTTGTCACGTGATATATCGGAGCAAATATTATACAGGGGGGTGCGATCGCGGATCGCTTTAGCTACAATATATTCGTCAATATTGCATAAACACCGAAATCGACAAATAAAGAACAAAAATCTATTTTAAAATGAAAAAATCTGTTAAAGTTTTTCCAAAAATATTGAATAAATTTTGAAATTGTCTTCAAATTAGGTCTGAGAACCTTGGTTGAACTGTAAAGGAGATCAATTAAATAAACAAAGCAACATTGCAAAACGAATGGATCGATAGAAGTATTTATACTATGAATTACTGTCGCAAGGAAATTGCTGCCTCGATTGTGAAACAGATATGTAAAATCACTATAATTTAATTTAATATATGGACTCTCAATACACCATATCCATGATCATCAAAACATTTAATAGTTATTGTTGCTACAATAGTCTTTCTTGCAAATGTCATTATCATACAGTATATTTACTGTAACAGTTTATAAAGGGAGTACAAGACCCAAAGAATGTCTGAAAAACAAGGAATGTCAACATCGTATGCACTTGGGATTTAAATGCTTATGTTAGCTATATGCCCTGAGTATAACCTGGTTGACCTCCATGGTTAATTAACATTTCCTGAATTTGAGTTGAAATATTTTATTTGATTTTCATTCTTATCCAAAGAACATTGTGAACACAGTCACATATAGTGCTTTAATTGGGTTTAGATTTCAAAGGCCAATTAGCTTCAAAACAAATGTTGTGATCTTAATGATCAGGCATTCCCAAACAATTACATGCATGAGGGTCAAATCAGACAGAAAGCCTCCATATGCTTTATCAAGGCTGAATAATATAATGAGATGGAATTAATTTCCTCATACTGTTAACAAGCTCTTGTTTTTGTTTGTAATCAATTACACAAATTACTTCCCAGAACATTATTTAAGGAGATTATTTGACAAGTCAACAGGTACATTTCCTGAGCCACAATTGGGGCAATTCAGTGTCACTCATCACAACAGGCGCTCAAAATCACTCACAACATACAACAGGCAGTTCAGCATCACTCACCACAATTGACTGTTCAATACTGTGTGTCTCAGTAGGCAAATCAATGATCAATATTTTGCTCAGATCAACAACAAATATCAAAATTGAACTCATTCTCAAAACATGATACAATAACAAGGGGTCTCTTATGGACAAATGCAAGACACCTGGTGTCAAATGTATCAAGTGACAAGATTATTCATCTCTTTTAATTTAAATACATTTTGCCGCCTTGTAATAAAGTACTATTTGTTGTTGGTGACCATCAGTTGAGCAATTTAAAACATTTGCAGTGTATGCTTTATCAGACCTAAAGGTACTTGGCTTCACGTCGTATCTTTATACCTGATAAAACTATAGTGCATAAAATAATAACTATGATATTTAGCCTGAATATTATTATAAATGTATGAAGGATATTATACATATATTCTTGATGCTCAACATTATCCGATAATCATTTAACATGAAATCCGATAATCATTTAACTATTGAGAATTGTGTGAATTCCTGAATTACTTATTGTTACAGACTGTACTGACCTCTTGCAATTATGGTTATTAACCAAAATCTGACAATGTCTCTAGTTGACCCATTGAGCTGCAATGTGCCCCAGTGTGCCCTACTTACTGAAATTGACTGATTTGTGGTTTATGGTTTTTTTGTGGCAATTCTTTGGGCATCACAAGTGCATTTGTATATTTTAATACACTGTGAGAATACGAGTATTAGTATATGATGTAAGTTACCTTTCAGGTATATAATTTGTATACAGCATCAGTGGTGTAACTTAACTTTTTTGACCACTTGCCCTCAGGGCAAGTTGGACATGAAAATTGGTTGCCCTGAATAAAATCCACTTGCCATCAGGCAATGGGATACCTATGCGGGCCAGTATAAATTAGAGACAACATATCCACTCATTGGACTAGTGGCATTGGCTATGTTACTGCCTCAGATCTTGACTACCTCAGATCTAGCTTTGGCTCACATATTAAACAAAATTTGAGACAAGTACACTTATTTAATGTAACACTAATCACCATTATTTTTTTTATTAGTTTTACAATAAGAAATTGAAGGCACAGACAACAGGACTAATAAAGTCCCAAATTAAGTCCTGCCATAAATTAAGTCCTGCCGTATTTCGTTATCATATCATGAATAAACATTTAATAACCAAAAAGAGAATCAATGCATAATATAATCAAACAATTTAGATGAATTTAATGCAGATGATTTGCCAGCTTGAACCAATGTCGTCGAACAGCCTTTATTCTATCCGACAATAATAATATGAACTGCAAGCTGGCCAGCTTTTTGTGGCAAAGCAACTTGCCCGTTCGGGCAACCAAGAGAAAACTTTTACTTGCCCATCATGATATTCACTTGCCCCGGGCAAGTGTTAAGTTACACCTCTGAGCGTAGTAGTTGCCATTTGGCAGCTGTTGGTCTGGTTGAACTGCTCAGATAATTTGGGGAGACCCATGGCATGCTCTCTCAACAGTGAAGGTTCAAAAACACACATGCCGGAATGCTTATAGAATACCTCGCCATTTTTCTGCATTCATTGACACATAAATAAGTACAAGAATCACTTCAAAATAGTTTAAGGGTAAAGTTTAGAGATTAAATCATATGAGTATGTTAGTTTGGTTCAAATTTGACTGGGGGTTTTTGAAGAATGAGGCAATCATATTAGATCAATTTTGAGTAAATTGACAATGTTTACAAGGAATTAATAGCAGTAAGGTGTGAAAGTTGTGGGTATTCTATAGTTGTATCAAAAAAGTGAAAAACCAAGCTAAAAGTCCCAATATACTGTAAACTTGCTGTTAATATATTATATTATTAATGTTCATGGTTGTCAAATATCATAAAATCAACACACAAAATTCACACACAAAGGTTTAAAATAGTGTATATTGGTATAAACGTTTAATAAAAATGCATACATACGTAACCCATGGTCGGCATGGAATTTTGTCACTTGGCACAGTACTTTAATGTTTTTTAATGTTTGTCCCACATTAAAATTTATTGAGTCAATGACAGTGCAACTGTTCATATTAAAACGTTCTAATCACATTTTACATGCACATTTGTATTCAGTAGTAATCTTTTCATAAAGGTACATCAAAGTCCCAAATCAAATTCTTCACTGACAGTATAGTGACAGTATATTATTGACTCCCAAACGACAAATATTATAAAACACGCTTCCAAGCTGAAAAGAAATATTTACTGTTGTCAGTTAGTGTTTAGTCTCTTCTCTTTGAATCTTGATCTTCCACAAGTTTTGCTGTTGATTATATTCCATATTTTTTTGAAGAACATCGCAGACTATATATTTATTTCCACTGTCAGTTGAAAAGTTTATCATCATAGTTTCAGTCTCTGGTTTCAGTCGCAAAAGCTTCTATCGCCCCTTTGCACGGGGTTGGGATAAAACGCGGATGCGGACGGACGGACACGCGGACGGACGGACGGACACGCGGACGGACGGACGGACGTACAAGCGGACGGACGGACGGACACGCGTACGGACGGACGGACACGCGGACGGACGGACGGACGGACGGACACGCGGACGGACGGACTGACGCGGACGGACGGACGGACGCGGACGGACGGACGGACGCGGACGGACGGACGGACGGACGAAAGGGTTAAAATGCGAATGCGGACAAAAAGGATAAAATGCGGACTGTTTCATTGCCCTAACATAATTCGTTATTTCGGAGACACAATTAATAGACTTAGTACATGGTAAACTCCAGCTAGAGTTTCAGCCGCTTGCCGAAAATGCATTGTAATTTCATTTTAGTTAGTATATGCAAGGTCATAGAGAATTGTGCTGGTTTTTTCTCCCCGTAGTAAAATACCATTAACGGTGGTGTTGATTTCTGGATGAAAACAGCATGAATGCAACATAATATACGAAATGCACAGAGCTAGTGCTGATGCCTTACCCGCGATATATTTTACGGAAATCCCAACGCAAAAATATATAACAACAAGGTAATTACAACAGGGTATTACAACAGGTATTACGAATGTAATAATCAATATTAAAATACACGTAGTTACGTAAGGCGGAGGAGGCTTTGCTTTGCACTAAATAATTGCTCCAGGTATGAACCATGCTGAATAGTCAAATTAGCGAGCACAAAGCAAATATAGTGACTCTAATTTAAAGAAATTTCTATAAATGTTTAAGACGTTTAGTGTTTAATACTGCTAGACGTACATCCAGGCTCTAAATAGTTACTTTCAAGAAAAATTAGGTAGATACTACAAATGTTTAAGTTGTTAATAAACAACCTCAAGAAATCGGATTTTGTGCAAGGCTGCCAAGGCTGATATTCTATTTTTTTAACATTCTGGAGGAAACACAGTGAAGGTTAGTTTTTATAGTGAATACTATTTATCAATACTGCATGATTACTGTTGATTTGAAGCTCGATTTTGATATACGATGTCGGTGAAACGAGGACGCAAAATCAATGGACAATGGCGGATTTTCAAGAAAATCATTAGTTCCAAACTAGGCCGTTTCAATTTTAATAAGTTTTTGTTCCAACTGTGTCTTTAAAGGTTTATAACTATATATTTTGAAAGCTTCAAATGCGTGTGTTTACATGCGCAGCAAGGCGAGATTTTGAAAATGTAATAGATATTTTTGAATTTCCATGGCATAACAACAGTTTGTTGCGAACATTTTCTCGGCGAATTTTCTACTAACCTGAATATAAATCCAACTAAAATATAGGCATTTTCACAAGCTTTCAAACCATCCGCATTGGGGGTGTATGTCGTTAAATTTCGAATTAATATAAGCGGTTGAACCTTGTGCCTAAAACCAGACATATATTCCGACTAGCTAGAATATGTATTCCGACGGCAATTTTTACACCCTCGTTTAGGCAACGAATTCTCGCTCAATATTCTAGCTACAATACTATAGATCGTACCAAAATGTAGCTGAATTCACCAGCTATCTGACAATATGTGTAAAATTATTGTAGCTGTAATATTCGCACAGATATAGTCGATTAAAAGTCGTATGTTTATGTTGCATTACATTAAACTTTCTAATTATAATTCTGGTTTCAAGTTTTGTTTACATTGTGTGACTTTGATCCCGTCGTTTAGACAACGTTTTCTCGCTCAATATTGTAGCTACAGGAATATAGCTCCCACTAAAATGTAGGCATTTTCACAAGCATTCAAACCATCTGCGGCAGGGGTGAATATCGTTAAATTTCGAATTAATATTCAGACATTATATTGTCCGACGGTAATTTTGACACCCTCAGTACATTCGTTTAGACAACGAATCACACAATGCAACATAAACATTTATTCAACCACAGGCAGCCCAATCTCGCAAGGGTCAGTATAGACTTTATACAGTATAAATTTATATTATATTAATTGTATATTATAGTAAAAATATGTCATAAAATATAAATTTTAAAATGAAATTGACTTGCCTATTTGATAGTGTGTGTTCTCCTTGTATTCCTCCTTTGTTGGACTAATATTTTTCGAGACCTTGTACTCGATGTTACTAGTATACATGAAACATGATAAAGGCTAACCATTCCCGATCGTCGATACGACCGCACGGCATTTCGAACCGAAAATTTTCACACTCAAATCGCTTTATTCTCCAAAAAAATTCGCCAGCATGTACAACAAATGCCGTTCTTCGAAAATACGGAGGTACTTCGGCGAGATGTACAAGTGTTGGACCATATTTTAACAATGGAAATCAAAACCCATTTTATATTGAACTTGCCCAGGCCGAAAATTACTACGGGGAACGTCTGCGCAACCAGGCCTCCTTTACCGTTGGATTTACAGGGGGGAGGATGCCACTAATATATTCACGATAATATTTCGAATTAAAGTATCATATTCTACCATGCTTTCCAACAAAGAGCCGCTGTATATTACTTCTTCCTTAAATTTCTTCAATCTCCGTCGTTTAGTTTTCGTTTCTTCGACAATATCGAGTTTTATACAGTATCCGATCGAAGGAGTTTTTATTTTGAATATCAAATTTCAAATAATGTAAACAGTCGCTATCGCGGCCGCGATTGGCTGGCTGTTACCGGAAATATCTGCTTCCCCCCCTGTAAATCCAACGGTAAAGGAGGCCTGGTTGCGCAGACGTTCGCCGTAGTAATTTTCGGCCTGGGAAAGTTCAATATAAAATGGGGTTTTGATTTCCATTGTTAAAATATGGTCCAAAACTTGTACATCTCGCCGAAGTACCTCCGTATTTTCGAAGAACGGCATTTGTTGTACATGCTGGCGAATTTTTTTGGAGAATAAAGCGATTTGAGTGTGAGCATTTTCGATTCGAAGTGCCGTGCCGTCGTATCGACGATCGGGAATCGTTAGCCTTTATCATGTTTCATGTATACTAGTAACATCGAGTACAAAGTCTCGGAAAATATTAGTCCAACAAAGGAGGAATAAAAGGAGAACACACACTATCAAATAGGCAAGTCAATTTCATTTTAAAATTTATATTTTACGACATATTTTTACTATAATATACATTAATATAATATAATATACATTTATACTATAAGTCTATACTCAATGGTCTATACTGACCCTTGCGAGATTGGGCCGCCTGTGGTTCAATCAATTGAAAGTTCAATCAAGGTGATAGCAATTTGTTTAAGACTTGTCACAACAACTGGGAACAAGCAGTGTGAACCTGAACAAGTTTGTTATCAGTTTGACAACAATCTTGTTAAAATGTAACTTGTTTGCAGATCTGTAACAATAAGTTTGCATATTTTTTTGTGTGTGTACAGTACATATGTAGAAAGTCTAAAGGCCCGGTCACACTACACAACGATAACGATACGATAAATTGTAAACACGCGATAATTGGCAAAAAAAATTTTGTTAGTGTCAACACTACAACGAAAATGATAAAATTATCGTTTGACGATAACGATAACGATTTTAAAATCGCTCACCTGAGCGATTTTTTTTTCAGTCGAACGATAACGATAAATTTTTGACCAATCAGCGCACGTATACAAGTTATCGTATCGTTATCGTTGTGTAGTGTGACCTGGGCTTAACAGTTGGTTCACCCAGGAAATATTTATTCTTGGATTTTGCTGCCAGGAAAAAAATCTTTACTCTAGCTAAGTCTGAAGCTGTATGAACCAGAAAGGTATTCGACGTATACTGTACAATATACAGTACATTACATACTTTAGCTTGTTTTCCCTCTTGAAATCTATTCGCTCCGGTTACAAAATAGTTAGACAACATTCAACATTATTTAGCATATGTTATACTTGTGAAGTCGATAATGCTTTTCGCACAATTTGATTGGTTGCTCAGCTCCGGCTATATCCTAGCACTACTCACCTCCAGACTTACTGTTTTGCTTCCAACTATTACGGGAAATGTACAGGACAGTAAAATTGTTTTGAAAATATTTTGATTTAATTTAGTTGTTCTTGGTCATTTTTGTTTCGTTATCAAATAATGGTAAGTCAGTGTCGGTAAATTACTATTCACTTCCATTTTAACCAAGGGTGGATTTTCATTCTTTTTAAAGGAGGGGTAGAAAAATTTCTGGTGGGGGTGCAAGCGGCACCACTGTTAGTTTCAACAGGGTGAAGCAAAATTTTGGTGGGGTTGAACACTTTATAAGAGGGGTTAGAGAGATTCTAGGAGGGGTTTAACCCCCAGTAAATCCGCCCATGTTTTAACAGTGAATAATTAACTAGTAATATACAACAATTTAGAGTAACTCACCAAATGGTGCCCAGGCATGACAGGTGGAATTCACTGTACAGTTTGCATTTAAAGTGTCCTAAAATTCAATAACAGAGGATAGTTGGTACAGTATTAATGATAATTATAACAGGATTGATACAGCATTATTAAAAGTCGTCAGAGCATATAGTACATGATGTGCCTTTCATCCTCTGAGACCGTAGGTTCGATTCTCACTGCGGACTCATAAAGAGTCAGTCAAGACTTACTCCGGTTTCCTCCCATAGGAAATGTTGACAGGGTGGGCTGGGATAAGCCCCAAACTCACCCTTCCAGCTGTCCTCGGTACCCAACCACACGCTTCCAGCTGTTCTCCATGATCATTGTACATGAATCATAAGGTCACTGCCAGAGGTGCCCTTAAAAATCCTTGGACTCAATCAGGTTGAGCCGCGTCCTTCATAAATCAGCTCAGAGTATGTCAGTACAGAATCAGCAGTAATGTTAAAATTGACGTTTGCAGTTGAGATCGCTAGTCACATTAAACCAATTTCAAATTGCATTTGAAGGTAAGTTCAAATCTACAGGTTTCCAAAGCTTTTGACAAAATGTTTTAGCTATTACATGCTTCAATTTTAATGCACTGTCAAATAAGAAATTGTCCTAACTTCAAACAGCCAGCAGCCTAACAGTTGACCTGTTTCTCCCATAGTGATTTTACAATTTATGATGTTATAAGGTGCCCTGGAAATGTTTTGCCCCACTCAGGTCCTATACAACTTGACGGCGGCCCTGAAAATAATATCATATTAACAGAAAGACATTGGTGAAAGAATGTTGTTTTAAAACGGAATACAGAAATTTAAACAATTCTAACCTTGACAACTGAGATTGGTTTTCTTGACAGATGGTATGATGCGTAAGCAATGAATGTAATAACAAAAATATGAGCACGGTATCTAGAAACAAGGCAATTAACATTAAATAAAATAATATACTCTGCAAGCTTTTAGGGGTGTTGTTTATATGCAAGTCAGGCTAGCCCACTTGGTGAGACAGCCCGGTAAGCGAGATCTCACTGTGACTGTGCAGTTATTTTTATACTGAAAATTACTGATCGTTTACAGTATATGGACAAGCAGGCTGGCCCAGTTGCAGAGATCTCGCTTACTGCAATGAAAATCTCTCCATATAAATTAACACTTACAAGCGGGCTAGCCCAGTAAGATACTTTAGCTGCTGACAAAGAAGCACTACACATGTTCAGAATAATGTGTTCAACAACAATAAGATTTTGAATATTTCACTGGGCTTTGTTAGAGAAAATAAGTAAGGCTCATCTTTAATGAAACATATGCAAACTAATTAGTTATTGGATCTACAACCACATAGAGCATTTCAGAAGCATTTTCACAAGGTGTCCACCGTAATTTGGTGAAGGTGAAATTCGAGGACTTTTCCAAGACTTTCATGGCCCTTTATCAGTATATTCAAGGACCTAGAATATACTGATAGCACAGATTTGCCCAGCAAATAATAACGGCTTATTGACCGAGCGTGAGGTCTGTTCTGTGAAATATCAGACCAAGGTTTTTTAGTATGGACCGAGTGACGAAGGAGCGAAGTCCATGCAAGAAACAGAGGTCTGATATTTCACAGTACAGACCGAACAAGCGAGGTCAATAATCAGTTTATTATACGGCTGAACTGAGTTTGCAAGCATATGCTTTTCGCACAAATTAAATCGGCTATCGTCAGTTTCACTGGGTAACAATATACAGTAGGCATGCATTCTCAATCAAAAACAATTTGGTTGTTTGAATTTTTTATCTGTAAATTTTAATGACACACAGTTGGAAAATTAAAAAGCAAAACATTTTTCTGTTTGCAAAGCAAAAATTTCCCGACAGATAAACAACATCTGGGACACCAGTCCAGATATGGAAAATACGGACCACGGTCCGGATATGGGTTTTTACAGACCACTTGTCAACCAATCAGAATAGAGAATTTTGAAAAGCCATATAATAATTCATTTTATTCAGTTATTTTAATCAAAATCACCAATGTTGGCACAGCTGGAGGTTAAGGAAATTAATTCCAGGACGTTCAAGGACTTCCACTGATTTTCAAGGACTTTCCAGTTCTGGAATTTTTTTCCAATTCAAGAACTTTCCAGGATTTTCAACGCCTGTGGACACCCTGTTTTTAACCCCTACAATCAAACACTAAATTCGGAAATTTAGACACACAAATTCCAGATCCGATATCATGTACAGCCTTTGTTGACCTTTGCCATGGGCTGGCATATTGCAATTATATAGATAAGCTTTGTTTACAGATATAGTATGACATTACAATCAAACAACCATTGAGTATTTCTATGATACATTTTTTCACTCTGTATTTCATACATAATATTATATATAAATAAAGGGCTATGAATAGCCATGAAGTTACAGTGATACACCAATAATATTGAAATAATATTTGAAACTACAACATTCAAAATATATCTTTAAATTAAATACTGATAAAATTCGATTTTTTATTTTTTTAATAGTAATTTAAGAATATTTTCCTGTATTAAAAATTATTTTTGATCCAACTTGGCAATCTACTTACAATTTATCTCGATCCTTTTGAATCCATAACAGAAACTTTATGCCCAATGGTATTCTGTTCTTCTTCAAACGAATACGAGGGCTAGAGATCTCAATGCTTTCGTTGCCTTGGTTCATTCCCGGTACGATTTCTAACGAGAACAAAGCTACCTGTTGATATTCCCTGTAAATGTCTCAATTTTCCTACGACAAAGCAACAAAATAAATTTTATATCAAACTATATTGATATCATGAAATTGAATATTTATTTTCACACTTACGTACGTCAGGATGTCTGGATCAATCTTGGTCAAATCTTGCCAAAAAGATGTAAAATTGGCGTGTTTATCTAAGCCACATACTCCATTTCATTGGGTTTAAAGATGGAAGCAAAGTTTTAAATAAAAAAAGCGAGTTTCAATCCATATTAATTATCCACTTGTTCAAGAAACTCGTCATGCGTTGATCACGTGAAAAATTGTGATTTAAACAATCAAACCTCGAGTGCATATCTTCGGGCACAAGTGTCACCTGCTGAGCGATGTGATTTGTCGATCGGCGCGAAAATTATCGATCGTGAATTAAAATCGGGATCTAAATGTTTTCGCATTCGTTACGAATCTGGAGTATTTTTATATTATATCGGATTCGTTTTGCCGTTTACACAAATGAGCATGAATCCGATACAAAATGAACACAGACTATTATCCGGAAAAAATTCTCGTGCAAACGAGTTCGTCTGTGAAGAAATCCAAATCAAATATCGCTCCCGCGCATGTTTTTCAAATTTATCGCTATTAAATATTTAGAGTCAAAACATCGCATAACAACAGTAGCCTAACATGCGGTTATAAATTATACTAGCCTGCGTGGCAGGCGGTTTTTGGGTTTTCCCTTCCCGCGCCTCGCCTCCCTAATTTTCGTTGCCCGCGCCTCAACCCCAACCCTTAAAACCGCCAGCTACGCAGGCTAAAATTATACTTAATGCAAGTTGTGTATTGCTGGTAAGGAAGACAAAATGAATAAAACAGCAACATAATTAGTCATAACAAATCCTGGATGCTTTTACGAATACGGAAGCTTTTGCTCTACTCTAGACTCTAGTGTACGTAGTCAAAGGTGGCTCAATAGAACTGAACTAGAAATACATGCACCACGTTTGACACTTGACAGCAACGAATTAAAATTCTCTGGCCTTTTTCCATTCTCAGCAAAATCCCTAGACATAGGCAGCTATTAAGCTTTGCCAACCGATACTGCTTATTCTCTGGCGTGTTTTTTTTTCACCAGCACTTTTGACGAGTTTTCGACTCTTTTCCCTTCGTTTCGCCAGGGTTTCGCCAGCCTTAATGCACGTTTATCTTCTTCATAAAATCTTGCTGCTTTCTATTCTCACCACTCAGCATTTTCTTTTTTAAATTGTCGTTGTTCTGTTCAGAGACGTGCTGGCTAGGCAGCTAGGGACGAGCCGACAAGAACTTGCTGTGGGCCCCTGCCGTCATGTTGCCCCTAAAATTAAAACATTGGAAAAGATAAAAAATATAGATCTTAATTTTGAAATTCAAAGATCAAGATATTACAATTTATATTTTAAAAATCTAAATTTACGAAAATGTTAGCGAAAAATTTAACAAATTACGGTACATTAATGGGCCTGGGCCCCATCAGATGTTGCTCATTCGTCGTCCTTTTCAAAACCCCAGCACGTCCCTCGGTCCCTGGTTCTATTACATATTGGCGAATATTTCTTTACAAAATTTCGTAAAACTTCGAAAGTTTTGAAAATTTCGTCGCACTTTTGACTTTTGCAAGTTGCAAATTGCAAAACCTGTTCTTGTGACAAATTGTGACGTGTTATAAGAAAAACAAAATCTTCATCTTAGCCAATCATTGTCACCACTCTCAGTTTGTCCCACTGATCTGAATAATACCTATTTTATTGCCATGTTTCACTAGTGAATTTTCGTTTAAACTTGTTTAAAGAACATGAATATTGCAGCATTCATAAGAAGTGGCTGCTGTTTATATCATTAACTTGACTCCATATCAAAATAGCCATAAAAGCTGTATAATAGTTCATTTTTTGCAGGTTTCCATTCAGTCGGCCATAGCTATTACAGTTGTGGATTTCTAGCCTGGGCAGAGCAAACTGGTATCCCACAAAAACGTCTGTAATTTGCCCAGATCATTTTGAAGATTCCTGTTTCGACATGCAGAACTGGTAAAACTTATTACTAGATTAAAATTATATTGAGTTAATGATTTAATATTTAAACAACTTTAATTCAGATATCAACCCTCGAAAACAATGAACCACAGCAACATCCATTTTCAACTGAACCTCCTAATGCGTCTGATCATGAATTTCATGTTACATCAAGTCCAAATACCACTACCATGAAAAGAAAATTGGATGAGGCTTATATAGAGTTGAAAACCTGAAGAAAAATTGAAGGTGACCCAACAAAAATCACGACGACTCAAAAAGAAGGTTCAGTCATTGAATGATGTGGTGAAAGCACTTCAAAATAATGGTTTGATATCAGAAAAATGTGCATCTATTCTTGAAGGGACATGCATGGGTGTGCCAGATGAGCTAATGAGAAAGGCTGTAAGAAACAAGTCGAAGAATATATCGAAATCAAAATACCCAGAAGTGCTCAAGGCATTTGCGACCACCTTGCAATTTTATTCCACCAAGGCCTATAACTACGTAAGACGCACATTCCACCTTGCGCTACCCATTCAAGCACAATACGGAGATGGTACCAAACCATCAAAGGTAAGTCTGGGTTCACACAGGAAGTTTTCCGTGCCCTTTCAATGAAAGTAAAAGATGCAACAAAGAGGGGTGATGATGTTCTCTGTGGCCTGATGATTGATGAGATGGCAATCAAGAAAGCATTTGGAATGGGATGGACATAAATACGTAGGCTTTACAGATATTGGGAATGGTATAGATGATGGCGACGACTCTTCACCATTGGCAAGTGAAGCCTTCGTATTTATGGCTGTATCACTAAACAGCAACTGGAAAGTACCTTTAGGATACTTCCTAATTGATGGTCTGTCAGCATCAGAAAGAGCAAATCTTGTGAAAACATGCCTGTTGAAGTTGAGTGAGGTTGGAGTAAAAACAGTGTCACCGACATGTGATGGTCCAAGCTGCAACCAATCTATGATAAAGTTGCTTGGTGCTAAGCTAGATGTTGATGACTTGGATCCATCTTTTGTACACCCAGCTGATTCAAACCAAAAGATCCATGTTGTTCTTGATGTATGCCACATGCTGAAACTGGTACGTAACACCCTGGCAACACAAAAAAATATTACTGATGGAAATGGTGGCAATATTCGGTGGGAACTGATTGAAGAACTGCACAAGATCCAGGATGAGGAAGGGCTACGACTTGGAAATAAGCTCAGAGGGGCACATATTCAGTAAGCAAAGCAGAAAATGAAGGTTTATAACTTGGCAGCCCAAACAATCAGTGCAAGTGTGGCAGATGCTACAGAATTTTGTGATCTGGCCTTAGAGATTCCTACCTTTTATGATTCTGCACCAACTGTCAAGTTTATCAGAATATTTGACTATCTGTTTGACATTTTTAACTCTAGAAATCCCTATGGAAAGCATTACAAAAGCCCACTACGAGAGTCAAACAAGCAAGCATGGCAACCATTCCTAACAGAAGCAATGCAATACATTAGTACTCTCACCGACTCCTGTGGTACACCAATGGTGAAGACAAAGCGAAAAACTCCCTTCCTAGGTTTTCTTGTTGCTATCAAGAGTATCGAATGTCTGTTCAACGAGTTAGTCAGAAACACAAATTAATGTTTCTATATGACATACCTGTTAACATATAAACTAAGTCAAGATCACTTCGAGTTATTCTTTGCAGCAATACGCTCGTTAGGAGGTTGGAACAATTATCCGACAGCAACACAATTCATGGCTGCCTACAAACGCCTGCTCCTACGTCACGAAGTCAATGCATCAGGAAATTGTACAGCATTAGATGCTACAAACATTCTACATGCTGTAAAAGATACCACAACCATCAACCATGTTAATGCTGATATTGATGTTTCTGACATAACAACCATCCGAAGATATGACCTAAATGTACGCCTAGAACCACAACAAACAGATCATGATTATGTGGATGCTCCAAATTTTAACTATTTAAGTTCTTACAAAGAAGCAGCTGTTGGTTACATTGCAGGTTATGTGGTTAGAATGGTAAAACGGTCAGTAACTTGCGAATCTTGCATTGATGCTCTCGTGGAGAAAGATCCAAACAACACTAAGTTTAACTCATTGGTGAGACAGAAAAACCATGGAGGACTAATTGAAGCTTCTGCAAGTGTTTACCAAATTTGCCAAAGCACAGAGCAATGTGTGGTAAGAATGCTTCATTCAACAAGGGGAAACTTACTCACATCATCAAAGATTGTCTCAGCAATTTCATCAGTGGTCTTGGAAGAAGCTGTCAAGAAAAATGCATTTTCATCTCTCCATGATCACATGTTTGACAACTCTCCTGACAACAACCATCTCTTCAGGCTGATAAAATGCATCGCCAAATGCTTCTTAAATATAAGAATGCACCATGCACCTAGCAAAGGAAACAACTCCAAAGGTTAGAGGAGAAGACATTAGAAAAATAGTATCCAAGACAATCCTATTTAAAAACCAGTAGACAATTCATGTTTGATGGAACATACTGAACATTTTACGATTTTTAAAATCGCCTTATCCTGTACAGTTCGTGTTTGCATGTTAAAATATAAAATTATTTACTATTTTAAATTATAAAATGTTATACTAACAATTATGAAGCTACATGTATTCAAATAAATATGTAAATATTGATGATAAATAGTGGTTTATTTGTAAATACTATTGCAAATTGTTATCGCGAAATACTAATACCAATTCTCTATTCGTCTCAACTCTCAAGAATAAGTCATGTATGAAAATAAAAACCAATCCAAAAAATATGTAAAAACGTACCTTTTTAAAATATGATCACCCGATCTGAATCATGATCTGACAGTGATCAGGAAGTTTTGTTAGTTTGTGGAATCGTAGTTGCTCTTTCAATATTATAAAGGCCAAAAGGTTACGCTTGCGATCGAGTATATTTAAAAAAACACATAATAAAAAAAATCTAAATCAGATTTTAAAAAAAAACAAGTTCGAATTCAACAGAAGCAGCTCGAACTCTTCCGAAAATTAAGGCTATGTCTTATTTGTAAAAAGCGTTCAAATTAAGACATTGCCTTAATTTTAAACCTAACCCCCACCCAAACCCCCACCCTAACCTCTAAACCCTAACCGCTAATCCTAATCTAATCTTAGTCTGAACCTAATCCAATCCAAATCTGACATATTTGAAAAAGACAAAGACATGCAGCTCGAAGTTCTCGAAATCAGACTGCCGAAATAGCTCAGATTCGAGAGCGTCAGACTGAAGATGTGAAGGGCGCTGGTTCAATCCTGGGTTTCGGCAAATTGGCACAATGAGTTTCTTTTGTTAATTGTGTCAGATTTTTGAACGAGGTTTATAATTTAAGATTTAAATCATGTCACGATCTTGTTGACACATCAGGTTCAACTGCCTATAGCTTCTCGATTAGGGAGTGTTCATTATTTATACCCGGGGTTGGTACCGAAGAGAAACTAATCGAAAAGAGAAAAAACAACCACCCACCCTTTCGATCAACCATTTTTTTCCCTACCCAACTATTGCATGACTTGGATTTTTAATTTACCCAACCCAATTTCATATATATTATTATACAAGCTAGGCCACTATAGTATAAACAGTACTGTACATATTTGGTGCATATATGCACTAACTGAATGTCAAATATAATCATTTGTACCTTCACAAGTTCATATTATGTTCCCAAGCCTCCAAGTTCCTGCAGTCCTACCATATCTCGTTGTTGTAATCAGAGGGGATGGGGAGTTGGAGTTTAGTTTTCTTTGTGGAGAATGAATGGATATTCCCTGGAATGACCCATTTTGTTAATAAAGGATTTTCATATTTTGTTCAATTGAAGATTTGTATTGAAAATAATTTACCCAACCATATAGTCTTTGTTCAAAAAATATCTACCCAACCCTTCATACCCCAGAAAAATGGCTTACCCAACCCATTTCTCTTCGTTACCAACCCCGGGCATAAATAATGAACACTCCCTTAGCTCGAATCCCATATCGCGCTCTAGCATAGACTTGTTCCAAGTCTCTCTTTCATTGTCATATAGTATCGATCCACTATAGTGTACATTACATGACGTAGTACCGAGGGGCGAGGCGAGAATGAGAGACTTGTCAACTTCGGAAAATCTCGGTTCAAAACTGAACCGAAAATGCAAGACTTGCTTTAATTGTTTTCTGTCAGTGTTTATGTGTATTGATCTAGCACAGTGTAAATAACACGAGTTCCATTATAGTAAATTATACAGAAAGAAATTGAAGGAAAACAATTAAAGCAAGTCTTGCATTTTCGGTTCAGTTTTGAACCGAGATTTTCCGAAGTTGACAAGTCTCTCTTTCTCGCTCCACCTCTCCGTGCTACGTCATGTAATGTACACTAAAAGAGACAAATGAAAAAGAGACTTGGAGCAAGTCTAGCTCTAGCAGGATTCGTAGTCTCCAAGACCAAAAAAATTCAAAGACTTTCAAAGATCAGTCTCAGCCTATTTTCAAGGACTTTTCAAAGACCTTTGAGAGCATTCAGCTGTCATCAATGCGAGTGTAAGTACCATTTTTACCCGGTAATTAGTCCCGTCAAATCACATCCTAAAATTATGCGCCTTAACTTTTCGTTGATTTATAGTTGCTTCAATCAATCTATTTTATTAGCTAGGAAATCGTATAATCAAATACTCACTAAAGAATTTAAAGACTTTTAAAAACTTTCTTCGCTTTTTCACACAATTCAAAGACTTTTCAAAGACTTGTCCTTAAAGACCTGCATTCAAATTTAAAGACTTTCAAGGATTTCAAAGATCGCTACGAACCCTGTCTAGGAAGAGCACATTATTTTATTCTACGACGGAATTCTACAAATTTTAAACAATTAAGGCCGTGGAATCCATTAAACAGTCATCAAGGTGCTTCATAACTGAGTCGACGAGTCGTCATGTTAGAGGGTGGGAAAGGGGGGATGGATCACGTTTCACAACGGAAAAAAAAGCCGTTTAACGATTCACGTGTCTTAAAAAAGCAATTTCACGGAAAACTAGATTCTAATAAAATAATATAATAATAATAGGTTTAGTAAGAGTATATTTAATGCATGGTACAGTATCTCCACTTCACTAAATTCACTCACTTCTCTACCTGTCAGTTAAAAACTACATCACAACTTACAAGTTTGAGTGACGAGTATGTCCGACGACCTCCGAAGTTTTACTCTTGTGCAGTGAGATCATATAAATTGATTATCGCGTATCATGTCTATTATGACTATTGTGAAATAGATCGAAATAAACAAAGCAAAATCACAGTTCACGAAACAGACATCCTTAATTCTCATTTCACGGAGCATTTTTATTTACAATCACGCCTCACGGCTGTAGAACACATCACATTTCACGACACTAAAATCAAGCCGATTTCACATTTCACGTGAACAAATATTGACCATTCACGGCTCACGAAAATACCCTTTACCACCCTCATGTTAGTATATCAGAATCGCACTTCCTGATTAATTGTTCTCTTTAGTAAAATCGGTGTAAAGATATCAGTACATACAGTTCTTTACTTCCTTTTAAAATTGGCTAATAAACCGTCACAACTGTGAAACAGAATAGACTTATTATCGTTCTGAAAACGCAGGTGTGACTTTATCTACTGATTTATGTACTGACTAGTACATTCTTCAATACAAATCTGTCGAGTGTTCACTGTGACCTTCGACTGGTTTGTCCTGCGTTCCGACCAGCCTTGCAATCGCTTTGAGCGTGGGAATTCACTCCTATAAAAGAGAATCTGCTGTGTGAGAGTTCCCCCTTTCACTAAATAACAAACACGTACAAAGTATCAAGACAATTAGATATTGTCTCACAATACGAGGTCAGCTTTGCGACCGTAGGTGTGGTGGTAAGTCCTTGAATGTTATCATCTGCATTTGCATCATTGTCGTTGTTTTTAATTCTTGAGCCTGGCCAACATTGCGAAATATTGCATGTCTACCCACTTGTCTGGAAGCTCTCAGCAAGTCGATAGGTGAAAGAAGCTAAGCTTGCTGCATGCCGTTTCCTTAATTGAAATCACGTCTGTTCCGCTTGTTTCTCTATTTTGCCAGGTCTTCATTCTTCAACAGTTTTTGATATTACTATCGGCCAAAGGACTACGCATCAAAAAAGGCCCAGCCTGTAACAATGTTGATGAAAACAAGCTATATAAGCTTGAACATGCAATATTTTGCTGCCCATATTGTTCCTGGTTGTTAACAATATTGACATGTTCAGCATTGTTCAGCCTGCATGAAGAATGCTGATTCAGAACAATATTGTTAACATCCAAGAACAATATGGGCAGCAAAATATTGTTCAGGCCTGTTTTCAACAACATTGTTACAGGCTGGTCGTTTTTCGCAGTGTAGGTCACCGTTGATTTGTGTCGCCCAGCTTCAAAATTTTAAGATTCCTGCCTTTATGAAACAACAATTAATTGTGGATTTGGGAGTATCATTCCATGCCATAGCAGACCATCTTATAGCTTGTAAAATATCTACCGCCGAGAGTTGCATACTTCGGTTGCAGAGCTGCACTCATACACCTTGCTGATCACATGTGCGAAAAGTTTCCTGCAATACTTGAGTATAAATACCGGCACAATCCCGAGATCGAGTGGCTGCAAATTAATGAGATGTATTGTGGCATTCAGTTTTGGGCAAAAACAAAATTCTTATCTGCGAGAACTTGTCGCCAAGATCTTCAGGATGACATGGTTCATTGTCTATGAACAAAAGAATGTTGCTATTCTCTCTTCTTATAACTATCGGGTATTCAGGTTTCTTAAAATTTCTTCAAGGATCCCACTTTCCATCCAGGCTTTGCGCATCCAGGTTTTGGCATGGAGTACACCCAATCCAGTACCCTTGCTGTATGCGCTGACGTTTCACGTAGCGTCTACTCGATCAGAATTTGAACTAGTACGGTCGGGGAGGGGGCGCCACAGGGGGGTGTGGCAAATGGTTTTCTTGCAGTCGGCATAACATGAATTCGATATGAAGGAATGCATGAAAATAAAATATTTGTATAAAACTTTTATAAAGTGAAATTTCTACCTCAATAAAGAAAGAATAAGGAAAACTATAAAAGAGGATCGGTACGTGCATTCGAAATATCGGTAAAACTGAACTATATTTATGATGTCCGGCAAAATTGTTTTGACGGTGGGAAAAACGGTTTACAACGCCCTGGTCCAACGTCCATGACATGAGGATGCCTTTGCACTTCACGATGTTCTCACATACCCGAGTGTAAATATAGCCGAGCGGATTCAGCGTAATTAGTACCATCGCCACCAGCTTACGCCCACTCCCGTCTCCAAGAATTTCGGGGAAATGACTCGGCAAATTGTGAGTTACAATCCCCCACCCCCACGAAAACTGGGCTTGCGCCGGCCATGCACGAGTCTTGTGGAACTTCCATGCAAATATAACAGACAAGTTGCTACCGAAGCTTTAATAGTATCCGTTTTATGAAGGTGTCCGCTGTCTACAAAAAAGATTCCTAATGAGTTTTGTGTCATGCACGTTTGGCATACAATAAATGTTTTAGCAGGGTTTAATTTTAAGAAAAATTTAGAATTGCACATATAGGGATGTTACGAAAGCAATGGGCGTTTGACTGGGGGGGGGGGGTCGAAGGATTTTTTACCTGCATATAGGTGATAGAATAATGGTGTGGTTGGGTAGGAGAATTGAAGAAAGGCCAGACAAACTCGATTTTGGGTGCGGGAGCTAGGGGGTGTTTCCCAAAACAATTTGAATCTAGAGGCTCTTGAGTTCTGGCAAAGATTTGTTTTACCCAACCACTCACAAAAACTATTTCAAAACATGTAACTGGGAATCATGGATATTCAATATATAACAACCTTATATTCGCATTTGAGGCAGCAAAGAATATTATGTTCTCCCACTCTAATCTATTTTGGAGAGCTTCGCTCGCCCCAATTTTACCTTCTTTTCCATTACCCCAGAACGTAAGTGATTTGTGAGGAAAATAGGAGGGTCTGGAGTCCTCCGCCAGAAAACGTTTATATTTTTGATGCTCAATTAATGACACCATTTCTGGATTTTCTGGAGCATCCACAAGGGTAACAAGTAAATGAGAAGACTGTTATAATTAAGGTTATTTTTGTTAGTTTGGTGACTGCACATTTGTGTTTTTAATTAAATAAGAACTGCACAAATGGGTTTAGAACTGCATATTTTGTGTAGAACTGCACGTTAAAAATAATAAACCCTGTGTTTTAGAATACTGAAAACGTGTTACGTAAATATGTTTAATTAATACATTAATAGTTTGTATTCTTTCTGAACAGTTAATCTTCAAATTGTATAGTTTGTTCTTCATACACGAACATTTATATGAATTGTTCAGCTTAGTCCGTTATATAGAGCTATCGTGAGGAGCTGAGGAATATGTACGAATAAAAGGGTGGGGGTAAATTCCATTGTGAGTTTACATCCAGTAAGTATGAACCTGCAGGGTTAAATTAAATTAATTATTCGTGCATGTTGGACATGAAATTATCATCCCAGTGTTTATGCAAATTCGTGTGATGAATCTCACGCTTGACTGGATGTTGGCTGGGTGTAGAGTAGGACTTTAAATTACTTTCATTGGGGGGGGGGGCAGAGAGAACAAATCACACAGTTCTGTTTTTGATCGGACCTGAGTGCAATTTTAAACTTGACTATATTGGCGATAGTGTTTGGTTTGGTTTGTGAAACACCATGTATTTAATTTGCTATTGCAAATCTTTCGATCTCATGTTTGGTTTTCGTGATAGTGCTAATAATATATGCTGATTAAGATCAGGAGATCGAAATTAAAGCATTGCAATAATTAACACTTGAATGCTGTAACCTGCTCTCTCTGCTGTAACTGCCTGACCAAGTTGTAGAAATGATTTTCATCTTATTTTCTGATATGACATGTAAAAGGTATAGAAGAACAAAAATATAAAATAAGAAAGTAGGGTCATGGACATTCTTAAAGAGATACAAGGGTTAAACATGCAAAATTATCGAGTTCTGTCTTTTGCAAGGTATATATCTTTTGAAGCACGCCTAATCAATGCAAAAAAATTTTCTCTTTGCCCTTATTCTTTCTTTATCACTTCACATTGCAGTTCTACTACATGTATTAGCTAGAATTTGTTATTAACTATGCACAGTAAAAGTGCGCAATGCAAAACTGATGAATCACCTTAACCAATCCGTTTTATTGAGTGTCACTTCTATAATATTTCACTGTCTCCACTAAATAAATTATATGTATCAATATAATACGAGTGCTTTTTATTACTATAGCTTGCTAAGAAACACCAACAAAAATGACATATATTTGTCTTAAAATTTAAAGTGAAAAAAGTTTGAAAAATGTTGATCCTCTCGTGGAATTAGAACAGAAATGTTCCAAGTAGCATCGCCAACATCACAAACAAATTGAATGTGACACTCATACCACCAAAGTTGACATCAACTGGCTTGCAGGAATCTTATCAAGAAATGAAGAATGATTTTAGTTGAAAATTTAAGCAAAACCCAACCTTAGTTCCCAGCTTTTACATGTAACACCACTAAGGGGGCTAGCATGACAGGTGTCAGGTGTGATCCTACATGCCAAATATTCTGTGCTAAGCCTAGCTATAGGTTATAGTAAAATAGAAATAGAAACCTTTAGAAATAGCAAAATAGTCGTTTTATATTTTAACGAAAACGTTAGACAATGGCTAAATTGCTAAAATGTACAACGTGGATACAGGAATTTATTCTAATCTGAAACATTTTTTAGTTGATGACACTCCCCCCACCCTTCCCCTCCAGCATTATAGCGCATCAAAGGGTGTCGCCGCGCGCTGATTCGCCGAGTCTGCCGAAACACTGTGACTCGCGCACAGCAAACGGTGTCACTCACGCATGTCTCACGCAGGCTCACGCATTGCAAACGCCGTGAAACTGAAAATAATACTATGTAGCGAAGCCGCGGATTACATAAACACACAGATAATTAACTTGTTAGAATAGTTTCAATTACGTTTTAAACGTATACATATAATTAGTAAGGTTTTGTAAGGTAATTTGTGACAATTATTTTAATATTTGCTTGGGCTCGTCTGCATGTGGGATTTATCTAATCTCTAAATCGTCGTCTTCATGACCGAAATCGTCTGGCTGCCCCGATACACATCAACTGAATCGATCTCTTTTACAATTACATCATCTGATTCGTCCAAGACAGTGACTCAGATGATGGGCAATTGGAGCAACAACATGTGCGATACTGGTGCACTGGTCTGGTGGCACTGATATGGAAGAGAATTCAGAGGATGAATCAGATGATGTCATCGTAGAAGAGAGTCAGTTCAGACGATGGGCGTATGGGAAAATAGACGATGCTAGTCATGAAGTTAAGACGGCGACTTAGAGAGGATAGAGAAATCTGACATCATGAGACGAGCCCAAGCAAATATTAAAAATATTGTCACGATATTACCTTACAGGAATATTAAAAAAACCTTACTAAATTTATGTATACATTTAAAACGAAATAAAATATTCTCAGAAGTTAAGGTTTGTGTGTTTATGTAATCCGACGCGGTTTTGCTCTATAGTATTATCCTATTTCACGTTTGCAATGCGCGAGCCTCTGCGTAGTCATGCGTGAGTCAGACCTTTCTTCAGGTTCCGCCAATCACCGCGCGGTGGTATCTCTCTTCGATACAGTGATGCGTGAGTCATGTGTGAGTCACCCTCGCCAGACTCGGCCAATCAGCGTGCGTCGGTGGCATCCCTTTAGATCTATGGTGGTGGTAGGGGGCGTTCATCTACCAACATTAATAGATATAGTGAATTAATTGAATAATTCCGACTTTCACCATCAAAAATTAAAACTAAAACAGCTTTTAAACCAGGTTTGCAAAATACAGCAAGACACAACAATACAACATGAGCGATCATGTTGCATTGGATATAGCGAGTATTGATGCATTTTAACTTATGCCGAGCGCTTTTATCATCAAAGTGAAAGTTTGTGGCCGTTAATATTGACAAATTATTGAGCAGTTTACTCATCCTTCAACTTACCTACTTCGCTGAGATCTAGAACGGTTTTGATGACAGCATTTATTGATCTTCGCAAGAACTCCAGATCATCTTCCTTAACAAGACTGAGATTATCACATTCTTTGTGATAACAGCGCTGCATGTAACCTCTGAAGTCTGCTGTATCTGTCAACATCAGGGCACTGTACGAAGCATTTGCTTCCCAGAATGAGTAGTGATCACTGCGATACAGATCATCAAAGTATTTGTAACCCGGATTTAAACTTGGTTGTCCATTGATAGGAACCTCTATTAACTGCGTACGATAATCTGAATCTGTAGAAATGATATATAGGAGTCAACAGGAGTGTTACGGTGAAACGTCTGGAATCCTGATATTGCAGGAAGAATACTGTATGCTATAGGTAAATCATGAACAACTATTAAGTGCCTGGGTGACAAGTTACTTGAAAACTTGCAAGTTAGCAACGAGAGCACAACCCTACATACACTGTGTCCCGAAAAAATAGTCCTACTATACTTTGTGTTAGCTACATTACAAGATTTCACGTAAGTGATTCTCATTCAGGTTTTTATACTAGATTCAATAACTATGTCAATCTAGTATATTAGTATATTTTAGTGAACAAAATAAGAGGGTTCGTTCTGCCTTATTTTTACTAATTCTAACAACAACGAAATCTTGATGATAGAAAGAGAGAGAACAATTCATCAGTTTTAGAAAAGATAAGAAGACATTAATCCCTTTAAAAATCCCTCCTAAATGGATTTTAATACTGCAAAGCTAATTTCCGGCGTACGTAGTCTACAAAAGTCGATATATACAGGGTGTATGAAAAAAAAACTGAACATGCAGATTTGAAATTGCTCTAGCTCAATTTCGCAAAACAGCTATTATAGTACCCAGTTTTTGATATATATATATATATATATATATATATATATATATATATATATATATATATATATATATATATATATATATATATATATATATATATATATATATATATATATATCTGATAAAAAAACTGATAAAAAAACTCAAATGTTGTAAACTTGTTGTATATCTGATAAAAAAAACTCAAATGTTGTAAACCAAGGGGGGTGGTGTCTTTTCCAACAAACTAAAAATGGCTTGCGCACGAAATTTAAAAGCTTTAATCGTATTTTGAGTTAATGGGTGAAAAATGTGTTGAGTGTTTAATAGCTGCACGAAAATCCATACAATTTTTCAGTTTAAGGCTAAGCTTTAACTATTCACGCAAACATTTTCCCCTACAAAATCAACCTTTTGCATTCTTAATTAATGCCTTTGCCTAATTTGCATATGTCAGCAATATGCAAATTAGGCAAAGGCATTAATTAAGCTTGCGAAAGGCAACCTGTGCGAAAGGCTGATTTTTTAGGGGGAAATAGATAGTTAAAGAGCTTAAACTAAAGCAAATTGTCTGAACTTTGTACAGTAATTCCATCCAGTAACCCAAAATAGATTAAACCATTTTTAGTTTGTTGGAAAAGAAACACCCTGTGGTTTACACAATTTGAGTTCGAGTAATTTTTTCATTATTCTACACTACGGGTTCTCAAGGAATCTATATGTAAGTGTAACAAACACGTGATACCACGAGCTGTTTTGCGAAATTGAGAGCAATTTCAAATCTGTTCAGTTTTTTTATACCGCCTGTATAACATATAAGTAATTCTAGAAGGTAAACGGTTGGTTATTTTGATCAGTGAAATAACAACGGATTAATATGTAAAGTTATTAAACGGCTGAAATTTAAAACTCACGTATAGTAAATACTACAAAATGTACAGTGAATCCATTTTTGGGACACAGTGTATGTCTATACGCGATAATTCGCGTACTTACATACACGTACTGGAAATACGTCAATTTGTTTTCATGCACGTACTATACTATGCATGCATGCATGCTACGTATAGGTACGCGCGACTCTTGCTGTCACAATTCGCTGTATTCAAAATCGGTACCGCGTAATTTAGTCGGTTGATTAGTCATTGAGATACCAGTGAGGTATAACAAAAACCTTGTGGTATATATCGAAGGTAGTTCACATAATAAATATAGAATATATTCAGCGTTTGGAAACTTCATGAAGAATACCTTTGGAAACAACTAATTCTGTACAGCCTTAATTTGCATCACCTAATCATGGCCATACATTTACAGTAATTATATATACCTTTCTGAAAATGCTTTGCCATTAAAGAAAGAAGTTTTCTATCCGACTCTTTCCTTCCAGTTACTGCCAGAAAATTTCCTCGCATAGAGTCATTCTTCACTTCGTTATAAACGTCAGGTAAAAGCTTGTCAAAACCATGTGGTAATTTCTCAGACTCTAGTGAAAATGAAAGAAAATATCCATTCCTTTTGTCTATAGCCTTGCTGAAGGGAAAAATGGGGAGAACCTATAAGAATATAATTGGCTATAAATATAGCTACATATTACTCAAGAAATATTTCATGGGATATTTGTCATTAGTCTTTTCACACTAGCTGTTAATTTCATAAGTGCTTTTTCTTCTCCTGACACAGGAACGTAGTATTGCTTAACCTCCTCCGCAGGCAACCTTTGGAAATGGGAGCTCTGTGGGGGGGGGGGGGCAAAATTTTTATTCCCACTATAGAAAAGTTGCCTGCGGAAGAAGCTGCATGGGCACCACCGTGGTGACATTATCATAGGTTAGTATATGCCATTTAATCCTTTGCAATCGATAAAAAGAGAGAACTGTCGATAAAATTGCTAGTGTGAACTACAGTGTTTTCGATATCCATTGTATCATTTCCAATGCAGCCTGATATTTAAGGATTGAGACATTGAGTTAAGGTGGCTCGACGCAGTTTTCAAAAATTCAGGTGTTCAACACTTTGACATGTACATGTTCAAACTACGCATTTCTAGGATTTATTCAGCAGATATTGCTAGGGGTTTTTTTTTATATATTTTGATATCTTTACTTTCAACTGATTATATTAGTTTTACAGTAGTAATTAACAGATAGTTCGTTGACGTTGCTATGACGACGTACATGTACGAAATTCACTCCTAAATGGTCTGTCGCCTCGTATAGCTACTAAAGAAACATGGTGACCCCAAATCTTTTCGTGCATTATTTTATTAGCAAAATATAAAAAAATTTGTAATGGGCATTGGCATTTTTTTTGAAAATGCGAAAATGTCGTATTCTTCGGTAAAATGTTTTTGACATTACAGAATTTTTTATTTTTTGTATAATGAAAGATTGTAGCGGTGCAACACACCATGTAAAATTTAAACATTGCTCACCAGACAAAATAGAGAGATATAGCGCATTGTTTTTCTAAAATGGAAAATTCTAATGACGTCAGCAATTGACATAAAATGCTATAGAACACGCGCAATAACGTAAGATGGCGAGCAACTGCGCACGTCAATTAACTCGTCAAGTCATTTTGGAAGTTCTTTCATTTTGTTAATCAATTTCCGCGACCTGCGCGTAAAAATAGTCATCCGGTTTCGTTCGCGATTCTTCAGCAGTGTTTGATACCTATATCGAGCCACCCTAAGTGGATTAAGGGTGGATTAATGGTGGATTAAGGACGAGGATTAAGGTCGAGGACTCTCAGGATGTGGAGCAAAAATCTCAAATATAAAACGGCATGACGCAATTTTTTATTGTACCATTTGAAAGACGCAGTCTAACTGACTGTAACTAGAAACTTCTTTAACATAGTTTCGTTTACGCTTCTTCCCAGTGCGTGAGATAAGTTTTTTCGAGTTTTCTCGATATGCAAACACACTTACATCACACTTTGCATAATGAGTTAAATATCTGTGTTTCACAGTACAGTAAATTTGCTTTTAAAGTACAGTATACTTGAAAACATGGCTGCATAACAACCTTGATCATGCATGAGATGTTTAACCATGCATGGTATTCAACTAATGTATTCTAAGTATTTTCTCTTGAGCACACAAGGTGCGTACGCCGGTATAGAGTTTTTCAAATGGTTTTGTTGCATAAAAACAGGCACATAAACATACACGCATTTATTCTATCTAATTAACGGTATTAACCAATCAATTGCGCGTTAAGCTTGTGAGGGGTAGCGGTAGTCAAATCTGAGCCCCGCAAATATGCGAAGTGTGACATAAATTTGTTTGAACGATTCTTTGAATAAATGAGGCGATAAAAAATTGGTATCGTATTATTTTCTAACAACTTAGAGCACATACCTGCTGAAGAATTATGATTGAGCACTGTTTCTAATATAATGGCACCACTGATTGTGCCCCCTGATTTGCTAAGGTAACTGGTGATGTTTTTCACATACCGATTGCTACCACACGCTATGTCATTGCACTCATCAGTCCATTCTTCAAAATCGAATGCAACAAATAATATAGTGTTCTTTACGTCACATCTTGCTTTTCCTGCGTGAAGGACATAACGACAAACAACAAACATTTCAGACTACATTTTACAAATTCTAATCGGCAGTATTATAAAGCACATGCAGGTTGCGCTTAGACACTGAATAGAGAGCTTCTCAAATTTTTCTATATCTGACTGTTAATTTTAGGTCCATATTCGTAGTTTTATAAATTTCAAAGAATATCATCCGTTCACAAAAATTAACCTTGAAAAATTGCAATCTGCTGGCAGTGCTTTTCTTGCTTGGACGTTTAGTATTGTCCGCAAACGCGCTGTTGTCAACGGCCGTAAATTGACGACGATGGCTATTAATACAATAATAGGCCGTATTCTGTGGCACGAAAAGTCGCTTAGAAAATGAATTCCGTTGCCCGGGTTCGGACACTACTTTCAAACAAGATAAATAATTAGGATAAAACATACAAAGTCCAAATCCGCTTGTTTGCACTTCCCAAAACCTGCAGTTTTCGAGTACTTCTTCGAAAATTCAATAAATCAACATCTTTCGCAATCGATCGCCGCCATTTTTGTTCAGGATGCTTGGTGTAATAAACACTATAAATGGCGATTTTCGCGGGCTCACACTCGTTCTTACATGAAGTTCCGTAAACATCCGCTGTGCAAACATGACTTGGTGGGGCTGGTTTTGGGGGGTTAGTGGGGCTATAAGTAAAATTTTGAACTTTTTTTTTCAAAACTACTCCAATCATCAAATAATTAGACAAGAAAATTCCTGTTTATTTGGGGAAATTAACAAAAAAGACAAAATTATTTTAAAAATTTCAAAATCATTTAATTAACATGTACCATGTGTTACTCAATTACAATTTTAAAGATCGTTTTCTTTCTATTAGGTTCTATTGCATTTATTAGTGCTAATTACAACGTCAAATGCTTATAGTCAATAGATCGTTCGTCGTGCGCCAACATCAGCATTCTTTTCTGAAGAAACTCCAACGTCTTTTTTTTGTTCCACCCACTCTATAGTAGAATTAGATATACCATACATTTTATCACATATTTTAATGTGGCAAATTTAGAGTGGATAATGTACAGTACACAGTTTTACATAAAAATAAAGCACATACCACATATGTATGTAACCAAACGATGGAACACCATGTTGCTAAGACGGACACGAAAACCAAAAAAACCCTTTGGGAAAATCTGGAACGTGTTCTCCACCCCATGCTACAGCAACGCTTTTGGAGGTTAAAACCTAACTCCCTCCTTCCTTTTGATACTGGTCTTCGGAATTTCTTTTAGTGTTCTCCAGTATTCATGTCCGTCATTGTATCTGAAAAAAATAACAACAAAGCAGTTTCCTCTGTTTAGTCTAGGACCTGAATATGACTAGAGCATCAGACTTTTAATCTGATGGCCATGGGATCGAGTCCCATATCGGGCTAAAGAAAGACTGCATTATCATTTTCGGGTGTTGTGCAAATTTAACAAGCTATTTGGAAAGGACAACACACTTCGAAGTACGTTCTTAAGAGTTATAGTACCTGCTCAAATAGCTCAGAAGGGTGAGCGTCAGACTGAAGATCTGAAGGTCCCTGTTTCAATCCCGGGTTTCGGCAAAAAGACTTTGCTAAATTATCTGACTTTGTTTTTAATGAAATTAAGATAGTTACTAAGAAGATTACGATTTTATTGGCGCATGAGATTCCCAACCTCCGTACTGCCCGTTAGCTCAGTTGGTACAGCATCAGACTTTTAATCTGAGGGCCATGGGTTCGAGTCACATATCGGGCTAAAAAAGTCTGCATTATCATTTTCAGGGATTCTGGAAATTTAACAACCTATTTGGAATGGACAACACACTTCGAAGTACGCTCTTAAGAGTTACAGTACCTGCCGAAAAAGCTCAGATGAAAGAGCGTCAGACTGAAGATCTGAAGGTCCCCGGTTCAATCCCGGATTTCGGCAAAACCACTTTCCTAAATTATCTGACTTTTTTTTAATGATACTAAGGTAATTACTAAGAATATCACGATCTTATTGACGAACGAGATTCTCAACCTCCGTGCTGCCCGGTTAGCTCAGTTGGTAGAGCATCAGACTTTAATGTGAGGGCCATGGGTTCGAGTCCCATATCGGGCTCAAGAAAGATATCATTTTCGGGATTCAGCAAACTTAACAAGGTATTTGGAAAGGCAACACACTTCGAAGTACGTTCTTAAGAGATGTAGTACCTGCCGAAATAGCTCAGATGGGAGAGCGTCAGACTGAAGATCTGAAGGTCCCTGGTTCAATCCTGGGTTTCGGCAAAACGACTTTCCTAAATTATCTGACTTTTTTTTAATGATACTAAGATAATTACTAAGACGTTTACAATCTTATTGACGCATGCGATTCCCAACCTCCGTGCGGCCCGTTAGCTCAGTTGGTAGAGCATCAGACTTTTAATCTGAGGGCCATGGGTTCGAGTCCCATATCGGGCTCAACAAAGTCTGCACTGATTATCATTTTCGGGGATTCTGCAAATTTAACAAGCTATTTGGAAAAGAAAAACACATTTCGAAGTACGTTCTTAAGAGTTTTAGTACCTGCCGAAATAGCTCAGATGGGAGAGCGTCAGACTGAAGATCTGACGGTCCCTGGTTCAATCCAATGTTTCGGTAAACCGGCTTTTTTCCTGACTTTTTTTTAATGATACTAAGATAATTACTAAGAAGTTTACGTTCTTATTGACGCATGAGATTCCCAACCTCCGTGCTGCCCGGTTAGCTCAGTTGGTAGAGCATCAGACTTTTAACGTGAGGGGCATGGTTTCCAGTCCCATATCGGGCTCAAGTAAGTCTGCATTATCATTTTCGGGGGTTGTGCAAATTTAGCAACCTATTTGGAATGGACAACACACTTCGAAGTACGTTCTTAAGAGATATAGTACCTGCCGAAATAGCTCAGATGAGAGAGCGTCAGACTGAAGATCTGAATGTCCCTGGTTCAATCCCGGATTTCGGCAAAACGACTTTCCTAAATTACCTGAATTTTTTTTTAATGATACGAAGATAATTACTGCGAAGTTCACAATCTTATTGACGGATGATATTCCCAACCTTCGTGCTGCCCGGTTAGCTTAGTTGGTAGAGCATCAGACTTCCCATGTTGAGGGGCATGGTTTCGAGTCCCATATCGGGCTCAAGAAAGACGGCATTATCATTTTCGGGGGTTGTGCAAATTTAGCAAGCTATTTGGAAAGGACAACACACTTCGAAGTACGTTCTTAAGAGATATAGTACCTGCCGAAATAGCTCAGAAGGGAGAGCGTCAGACTGAAGATCTGAAGGTCCCTGGTTCAACCCCGCGTTTCGCTAAAAGGACTTTCCTAAATTATCTGACTTTTTTTTAATGATACTAAGATAATTACTAAGAAGATTACGATCTTATTGGCGCATGAGATTCCCAACCTCCGTGCTGCCCGGTTAGCTCAGTTGGTAGAGCATCAGACTTTTAATCTGAGGGCCATGGGTTCGAGTCCCATATCGGGCTCAAGAAAGACTGCATTATTATTTTCGGTGGTTGTGCAAACTTAACAAGCTATTTGGAAAGGACAACACACGTGGAAGTACCTTCTTAAGAGGTAGAGAACCTGCCGAAATAGCTCAGATGGGAGAGCGTCAGACTGAAGATCCCGGGTTTCGGCAAAACGACTTTCCTAAATTATTTAATTTTTTTTTAATGATACGTACGAAGGCAATTACTAAGAAGATTACGATCTTATTGACGCATGAGATTCCCAACTTCCGTGCTGCCCCGTTAGCTCAGTTGGTAGAGCATCAGACTTTTAATCTCAGGGTCATTCGTTTCTTGTTTCTATCTCGTTCTACTTGAATACCAAGGCAATAATGAACTTCACCGAGATATTTCATTTCGAAACGTTTTCTCAATGCTTCTTTCTCTTTATGAAGCATTCTCTTACTATTACTAGCTGGTATCAAGTCATCGACGTACAAGGCTATGAGCATGATATCATCTCCCTCTCGCTTAATGTACATACAAGGATCCGAGCTTGATTGTACATAGCCGGAATTCTTTAAGAATTGATCGATCGTGTTGTACCAACACCTTGATGACTGCTTCAAGCCGTAGATACTCTTGTTTAATTTGCAAACTAAATCTTCCTCACCTTCTTTCACGTATCCTTCTGGTTGCTTCATGTATATTTCTTCTTCCAATTCACCGTTCAAGAACGCCGTAGAAACGTCCATTTGATGTACTTCTAAATCTAACTGCTTAGCAATTGCCAATAGTGAACGAATAGATGTATACTTCGCTACAGGGGAAAAGGTTTCATCATAATCTAATCCAGGTTCTTGTGAGTATCCTTTCGCAACTAAACGAGCTTTGTGGCGCTCTACAGACCCATCCGCATTGTATTTAACTTTAAATACCCATCGACAATCAATAGCTTTACGACCCTCAGGCAGATTCCCTAATGTCCATGTATTGTTCTTAATATGAGCTGAATATTCATTGTCCAGAGCTTGTTTCCATTGTTCTTTATCTGAACAATTTAGAGCTTCCCTTATAGTTGTAGGCTCTTCTGGACTGAACTCACTATTAATACACGCAACATTATTTTGCCACCAATTGCCAGTAATTACTACACCATGTCTGTCTGGTGGTTCTCGTATGCGCGTTGAACGTCGTGGTTGCTGTTCCACTTCGGTTTCTCTACTGATGCTCGGTTCTTCAGTACCTTCATCATGATCAACTGTGTCTTGATCTCCTGGAATAACATGCTCGGAAGATGGTTTGTTCTCTTGTGGTTCTTGTTGGTCTTCAGGGAGGGAATCATTTAAGTTTACAATTTGCATAAATTTCTTCTGTTGAATAAATTCATCTTCATCAAATAAAACATCCCTGGATATGTGTAATTTCCGAGTCTTAGGATCATAAAGTCTATATCCCTTTACTTGAAATACTATATCCAACAAATATACATTTCTTGGTCTTCGAATCCCACTTCTTTCTGGTTTCTTTAGAACATGCATGTACGCTTTGCATCCGAACACTTTAAAATTGGACACGTCCGGTTTCTTATCATTAAAGCATTCATATGGGGTCATATTGTCCACTGCTACTGTAGGACAACGATTTCTAACAATCACTGCTGTGCATACTGCTTCAGCCCAAAACTTTGTATCCAGTCCAGCATTATGTATCATAGATCGTGCAGTTTCCTGAATAGTTCTATTCATCCTTTCTGCCACTCCATTCTGCTGGGGAGTTCTAGGTACACTAAGTTGGTGCTGGATTCCCTTCTCTTTAAGGTAATTAACAAATTCTTTAGAGGTGTACTCACCGCCATTATCGGATCGAAGAATCTTGATTTTCTTTCCTGTGATATTAGTGACCATTGCTTCGTATTCTTTAAATTTATCAAGTACTTGATCCTTGGTTTTCATGAAATAAACTGCTGTGAATCTCGATTTATCATCAATAAAAGTCACAAAGTATTTATTACCACCGAGACTGTTCTCTTGCATTGGTCCACAAACATCACTGTGAATAATTCCGAGAATTTCACTGGCTCGAGTTGCTTGTTCTTTAGGAAATGGTGCTCTCTTTTGTTTACCTTGTGCACAACCCTCACAAAAGTCAGATTCTTTAGTAGATTGGAAGTCCAATCCAGTCACTAACTTCTGATCTCGCAACAATCGTAAATTCTTCATACTCAAATGCCCATATCTTTGATGCCATAAATCCTCCAGATGCTCATTGGTAGCAGCATTAACATCATGACAGTCCACTTTCTTTTCACTGATATCAAGGACATATAGATTGTTTTGCATTTTACCAGATCCCAAAATAGTTCCACATTTGTCAAGAATAACACAGCCACTCTGTTGAAGCTCAACTGAATATCCTCGCTTAGCAACAACGCTTACCGAGAAGAGATTCTTTGCTAAATCTGGAACATATAGGACGTCAACCAATCTAGCCGGTTTATAATCATTTTCAGCTTTAATATTAAGCCAGACTGTTCCTTTTCCCAATGCTTCGACTACTCGATTATCACCCAAACGAACTCTTTGTGGGTTTACAAAATGAACATAATCAACCATCATTTCCTTATCATATGACATGTGCTGTGAAGCACCCGAGTCAATGTACCATGTTGAATCCTTGCAATTCACATGTTTTGATGACCAAAATGATGCATGTTCTGTAGTTGCACTGTACGATGAACTGTCTTTCTTTCCTTTTACTTCACCCGATCCGCCCCTCTTCGGTTTACGGCATTCTCTTGCCCAATGTCCTGGTATTCCGCAGTTATGACATTTACCCTTTCTCTTAGGTTTCGGGTTTCTTAGATTTACTTGATCATACTTTGTTGATAACAGAGCTTTCTCTCCACAATCAGAGGTTGGTATTGTCTCTTTTCGCTTGTGTTCCTCATGAAGTAACCTTGCAGTAACAAATTCCAAAGATAAATCACCAGCACGGGATTCTAAAGCTGTAATTAAACTATCATATGAATCAGGTAGACTACACAATAGCGTTGCAACTTGGTCCTCTTCTGTGATCGAGGCACCAACAGCTTCCAATTGACCTGCTAGCTCTTTCATCTTGTTGATGTGTTCACTCATTGACTCGTCAACCCCCATAGACATAGTAAAATACTTTTTACGCACGAATAATTTATTTGCCAAGGACTTCACTTCATAATGGCCTTCCAATTTTGACCATGCATCCTTTGCTGTTGTAGCTGAGCGAACCAAAGACAACTGTTCATCTCCCAAAGATAAACAAATCGTAGCGAACGCTTTTCTTTCCCGCCTTTGAAATTGCCGACGCTGAGTTTCAGTAGTTCCTTCGTCTGTAGGTTCTACCTCATCGCCAATGCCCCAAAGATCCTTATCTTCAAGGACCATTTGCATTTTAAATTTCCAAAGGTGAAAGTTCTCTCCGCTAAACTTTTCGATACGTAACATCGATGCATGTTCGTCATTTCCCGAGACCGCCATTAATACAACTTTTCGTAAATACACAAGCCCAAAATGTGTTGATTTCGCGATATTTCTTCCATATTAAACTCCTTTAAATCCGAATTGCCGTTCCTGGGCCCATAACCTATTAGAATTATTGAATATTGATCGGCGAACCATCGGAATTTGAGTTATAAACTACATTTTAATATCAACAACGTGAACAGTAAAACCTTCTATGTAAAAACAGCCATATGCAAAGTGATGGCGTGACCTGAAAGTTCAAAGTACTTTGTCATACGATATGACGTCACATGCATGCGTTCAGTTCTATTTTTCGCATAACATTAACTTATATTATTAACACTTATTGACGCATGAGATTCCCAACTTCCGTGCTGCCCGGTTAGCTCAGTTGGTAGAGCATCAGACTTTTAATCTGAGGGCCATGGGTTCGAGTCCCATATCGGGCTCAAGAAAGACATCATTTTCGGGCATTCAGCATACTTAACAAGCTTTTTGGAAAGGACAACACAGTTCAAAGTACGTTCTTAAGAGATATAGTAC